>JAHDVE020009923.1:0-21097 GCA_022606495.2 Halesus radiatus | reverse complement strand
TTATAAATCGTTATTTAAAAGTGAATAAAAAAATCGTCTCATCAAAACACCGTGTGATGTTGGTACCTTTATAATTGGAACATATGACGTCACGTGCGCATTCTGTTTTTATATTAGTATGGACAATTTAATTTTTCACTTTTGTTTTGTATTTTAAATATGTATTTTTTTTAGTTTTGGCGAAATTTAAACTTAGTTTGGTGACTTTAAGCTCTATAATTGTTGCTTAATATAAAAAAACTATTATTAGTGAAATAAATTAGAGCATTCACGAGCAATCCAATTATCAATACGGATATTATGATAATATTAATGCTCAATGCTATTATTATTCTTTGACTTGAAGTTTCTAAAAAGGTACATCATTTTATTACATATGTTTACTTATGGTTTACTATGAATAGAATATAAAGTTTTTGACATTTGACATTCGATCCTCAAAACTGATCAAAACCGACCAGCCATAGATTTGGAGCGTTTTGGCGGCCGTTGAAAAATTGAAAATTATTTTAACTATGAAAACTCACTTAAAAAAAAAACTAAATATACTGGTATTTAAGTTTGAACGTCATTATTGATAAAAAAATTTTTAAATGTACTGGAGTTCCTTATTTAAAATTAGGGATTAATAAATTCAAGTAAAACTAATTATTTGCAAGTATAAAATAATGAATTTACATTTGGGGATAGTAATAAACTGTAATCACCTCTGTTGGGTGCAACGGACAAAACGCTAGCCTATGTGAACTTTTCAAGCATTAATACTGTTTTTAAAAAAATGGATTGGAGTTCCTTATTCCAGTTGTCAGCAGTCGCTTGGTTGACGCGTCCTTGCAGCTCGCTATTGAAAGCATTCTTTAAGATTAGTGCTGCCGTATATCTCCAGTTTCCACACTCCAGTCTACACTCTACGGTAGTCCACAGTCTGGCACTTATCATCTCTTCCTTCCTCTCTATCCCCTCTCTCCCCGCCCTGTTCCAGCCAGCTGCCTGCAGTTTATGGTCTTGGCAAACAAACACACGAACCAACCAACCAGCCCGCCTTTTCAGAGCTTGCTCCAATGTGCGTGTTTTTTTTAATTAATATTTGGCCGTGATAGTTTGTTTGCCTGTTGAATTTCTGACTAGCAACATTTTTTCTGTATTCAATAACTGACAACATTGAAATGTCTCTCATATCATCACAATGGCTTCTTATCAAAGGTTCTCGTCCCTGGATCAGCATACAACATTTAGTTTTATTTACCTTAGCTATAAAATGGAGCAATTAAAATCATGTTTATGTTAATAATTATATTAAAACTGTTCCAATGAAAGACTTTCCTCCGCGATGGTTTTATTTGCGATAAGATGTACTCGTACATTGTCCCGGTTAATGTTGCAGATAGGAATTATGAACAATAATATCAAACCACGATGAATGGAATTGAGATAAACGGTTAAAGCTCATTTCGCGTCTACGAGTATATAAAGCGGCTTTACCAAATGTTAATATGTTCCTACACATTTAACACCTGAAAAAAAAGGAGTGTTTGAATTGGTTATTTTTAGTTCGCGATTTCCCCGCAGAGGGGCGGACGGCGCTGCTCGGCATTTTAGTGTTGCCATCGCGAGGGCTTTTAATTGGGGCGCGGACAGAACAAACAATGCCCGACCTACACCGATTACCTACAACCATCGCGGGCTCCTCGCTGGCTGGCTGCCATAAGAACTTTAAATAATAACTACTGCTTAGAGATGTCGGTACAATAATTACTGTTTTTCGCACGAAGCGAGAAGGACTTTATTTTTACCTGAGATGTGTCTCTCCGCTTATCACGCCAAATTCACAGTAATCCCTTTCGCACAATGTAATTTCCCGATGTTTGCAAATTGTGTTTGAATTCCCGGAAACTTTGGTTTACCTTTGTTTTGTCGACGTTTATTCGTTCCCACTATCTACATTCTTTCCACTGTTTACCTAATTTATTTATAGATAAATAAATACGTGGTTATTTTCATAAATCTTTGTATATAAAAATGAACTGTCTATCTGTCCTCGATTTTCTCGAAAATTACTCGACCGGTTTCGGTGAAAATAGCACAGTTTGTTATTATTAGTGCCGCGTAGGTTTAGAGAGTAGTTTGAATGAAATCCAATGTGTAAAACTGTTGCTATAACGTTTTAAAATTAGTATGAAAAACACTGAACCCGCCACGTTGTATTGAGGTTAGCCCATAGATATTTCACTCTGGTTAGCCACATATATTACATATTTATTTATTCTAAAATTTAAAAAAAAAACAAAGACATTAGCCACTCATCTCGCTAGGACAGTCCTGTGTTGAGATGGGCGCCTTTGCAATTTTAGGGAAACGACATATTATATAAGTTATTCAGACTATAAACAAGTATAAAATCTACAGTAAATCTATAAGTTGAGCCGTACATTTATAGATTACAAGTATAAAATCTACAGTAAATCTATAAGTTGAGCCGTACATTTATAGATTACAAGTATAAAATCTACAGTAAATCTATAAGTTGAGCCGTACATTTATAGATTACAAGTATAAAATCTACAGTAAATCTATAAGTTGAGTCGTACATTTATAGATTACAACAATAATAATTTCATTACACTTTCAAAAGAAGAAGGTTTCTTCAGGTAGAATATTTTCAAAATGAAAAACACAAATAGGTACCTACTTAGGAACTTTTACTTTATTTCGATATATTTTAAAAAAGAGTTTGGAATGAAATAAAATTTTCAATTTGTTTCTTTGTTTAATTGTAAGTAATTGTCGTCACAAGACAAGCGAGAATTCACAACTCCATAAGTTTATTTAAAAAAAAAAATCCCCAGCAAGGCCGGGTACACATCACCTAGTTGAGAATAAAAATCAAATTTGCCCCCCGCAGAACATAACCTATTTCGATAAGTCTGATTTATTTTGTTGACAACTCGCAACATTTCAATATTCGGATTGTCAATCACAAATACGCTTCAAAATATTTCCACTTTGAAGAGTAGTAAACAAATCATAATGCGAAACTCTGTTTCTACTTCGGGTAACACGAGCCATTCAGAATCGAGACGTGAAATTGTCAAAAGGTTGTTATTATTACTAGCAGGTGGCAGTCATGGTGCGAGTGACCCCAGAATGAGAATAATGCTCACACCACTGAATAAACACATCGATTAAAGTGTGTTGTGGGCGTGTCAATTTTCCCTCACTTTTGCTGAAATTAGTCAATATTTTCTCATATATATTTTTTTTGTGTACAACGCACAAGAGTCCCGACTCCGTTCAAGTAAATGGGATTATAATGTCCTCAGGGTATTTTGTGGGGCTGAAGAGAATGTGGAAAAGAAGGAGATGGGAAAGAGGAAGGTTGAAAAGTATCTGCCTCTTCGGATCTTGTAACTAAACACGGCTGTTGCCACGTAAAATTATGTTTAGATTCTTAATGGTGTTTTTGCACTAGGGCATTACTTAGAGCAGAGATTCCCAACATGGGTGATATCGCCCCCCCCCCCCCAGGGGGCGTTGGAGAGCTCCAAGGGACAAAAAAAAATTGGTGTTCACATTGGGGCGTCATTATTAATAAATTAATTATAAGATACTTTGTAATCACCACTTTATTAATATATACATATCAACATGTTTCGAAAGCCATGCTTTCCTCATCAGGAATATATAGAATATTAAAAAATAATGATGTCAAGTATGAACAAATGATAAACATAGAACACAATTATGTGATTACAAAGTAATTTTTAATTCATTTAAAGGTATTATAAATATTCCTATAAATTCAAATTTGTCGTAGGTACTTCGTTGAAAGAATCATGCAACCATATTAACTGTTATTAATATAACATTTAAAATATGCATACAAATATTTGTAAAGAGCAATGCGCTATCATAGTGGAAGACAGGGGTGGTGAACCGCGAGAGGGGTGGGCGCGCTGATGATAAATCTCCAGAAGTGGGCGGTGAGACAAATAAGGTTGGGAACCTCTGACTTACAAGACCTTACTCCTAGGCCCCAGATAGGCTATTTAATTGATTATCTGTTGTATAGTATAGTATATGAAAATGTTTAATCGATTTCACCCGAAGTAAGATAAAATTGACCTTACTTCCTGCACACAAACACGCTCATGACACACTTCTATTCGTATTTATGCTCCCAATAAAAAACCTTTAACCCCTTGTGTTTTTGTTGGCGGCTTTAGCTGCAGCAGCGCAGATAAATACTCCCTTTGTTTCGGAGCCGTTCTAACTCTAAATATGCGGAATTAATGTCAGCCGACCCTTTCAGCGGGGTTTCGCTTTGGATTTCAGGAAAACCATTTTAACACGAGAAATAATGTGTGGAATGCTCAAGTAATAATGCCGTACGTTTTAATAACCCTCTTAATAAATTTCAATATTGAAATTGTATTGTTCGTATTCATGTAGATGTTTTAATTAAAAGCTATTATTTGTTTATGCTTTATTATTACAACAGCAGTTATTCCGCCCGAATTCCAAAACCCCCTTTTCAAAATATTTCTCTTAAAAACTCCTAAACTTAATAATAGTGGCATATAATAACGTAACGCTGCCTATATAGGGCAGACGGGAAGGCCTTTCTCAACTAGATTCAAAGAACATATCGTCGTAAGAAAGCAACATTGCTGTAACAGCCAAACCCGTGTAAAAACGCGGAATTTGAAGGCTTAAAATATATATATTAAAAACAGTAATATTGATAAAACAAAGAGTTTTTCCAAAGTCGTGCAGGTCTTATTTTTCATTGAAAAGTCACGGGACCCAGATAGATCGACGTAGAAAAAAAACCGTGTGGAATGATGCATACAAAGCATGTTCATGGGTAGTGGTGGTTACAGCAGTATTGCTTTCCTGCGACGAGGTACGATGTTATAAAAATAAAAGCACGTTTTCAAAATTCGCAGAACATCTCTTAGTGAATAATTACGTCCCACTTGATAATAACGAGCCTAAACCCTTACATATACAAATTAAATTTACTTGAACATTTAGAAATTAATAAACGAACTAATGATCCTAATATAACATTAATTAATAAAGTAAGGAAAATTATTTATTCCCCACTTCTCAGTATGTCCACATTATCAAAACAATATAACACATTTAAATAAATCAATTAAGAAAACATTGTTATTTAAATACGGGGAGAGCACATTATAAATGTAAAATCCTCATAGAATAGAGAATTTTAATTATATTCTAACTAAATCGGTTTTACCGATAATGAATCATTATTTTTATAAACCCGTCCAAATTAGAATTGGGTAGGAGTTAATAAAATCATATAAATAAGTCGTCACAGTGTGGATTAACCGTAGTTTAAAAATGGCCTTGAACGCCGAAACAGCTGTCACAAGGCGACGACCGTAGTCGAGCGGTTAAGATCCTCGGCTGATCCTGATCTGAATAGCCAGATACTTCCCAACCTTCCTCTTCCCCGTCTACTTCCCCTCCCCACCCCTTTCAGTATCAGAACATACCTTCGATTTGGGATGTCAAAGTCCCACTGGCTCCGTGAATTTGGGTCTATGTGACGTTAAAAAAATGTGTTAAATACCATTGTAGTTAACTCTTTTGCATGCTTAAAAAATATCAAAAATATGTACTATTATAGAACCCTCCTGGACGTTTAAATAAAATACGAATAAGTGAATGATCGTTGTCGTTGTTAGATATTGCTAATTCCACGTGCGGTATCTACTTTTACTCTTGCAGCACAGCACCCCAGCCGAGCTAATGGTCCAGAATTAATGGGTTATTTCACAATCTACACCTTTTGTTTAACGAAAGCCTCACTCCCTCATATTCCAATCAATCCTTGGGTCAGATAATTCATACCATTCTGAAAATAAATTATCTAAATAGTTGGTTATGGCCAATTGCTAGACAATTTTCTGGCATTTATCAATACTTAATAACTATCACGGTTTTGTTATTATTTTAGACTGTTTAACATTATGTTTTGTTAATTTATTTCACAGATGGGTGGGGTGGGTACCTATATTAAATATCGGGAAACCCTCAAACGGCCTTAATTGGTTTATAAAGCAACCCCGGGGAATATTTTCCGTGCCTTAAAATAGCTTCTTCTCTATTACATAAACCAGTGACGTGCAGTCATAGAATTAATAAAAACACAAAATGCGATGTGGGCAAAAGTCTGTCCATTCGAACCTTAGATTTCTAATAAAAAAAGTTATTTCGTCATCTATATTACCGGCTGGTACAGCGATAATGATAATATTCTTCATTTACTCATTAGAACACAAAAAGCCACCATGAAAAATATACAAAGTCCCTGTAAGAATGACGAAATCTTCAACAAACTTAACATTGTGACAATAAAACAATACTATTTTACATTCATAAATACAAAAAAAATACAAGAAATAACAACATTCACAATATTCACAGTATTAGAAACGCTAGATCTCAGAGTCAAAAACACATACAACAAGGAACCATAAACACAACATTTGGACGAAAAAAACTTCTCATACTATGGTACTAAACTCCTTCAAAAATCACAACAGCCATAATATATTAAAAAATCAAATAAAACACTGGATACGTTTCATGGGAGATCTGAAATTGAAAATATATTAACACCAAATACGGACCAACACCGAAACCACTCAACTGCACTAAGGGGAACGGTTGCGCGGCCTGTTTCACACAAATCTTAATTTTGGATTTGAGGAAAATTATGAAAATGGATTTTTTTTTCATGGCATATACTTCATAATAACAGAAATAAATAAAATATCTCTCATCCGTACTAGATATTTACTAAACCTTTAATTAAAAAAATACATCTTTCAGTTTGGGTGGGTATTTTGGCCTCAAACCCAAAATTAAGTTTTGTATGAAATAGGCAGCGCAGCCGTTCCTCTTAAAACATCTCACCTTACAATTATTTAATTTTTTCATCGATCACATCATCAATTTAATACAATTTACTTTAATATTTTGTAAATGAAATCCCCAAAACGGGAAATCCCAGTGAGGTATCAGTATCAGTATTTGTTATGAAAAAATAAGATATTAAAACATTATTATTATTATATTCTTATTTGGAACGGAATGGAATAGAAAAATCAAAGAAATGGCAATATACTGCAATAATGCAATCAGTGCAAAAGAGACAGACGGGGTCTCATTTAAATCTATGTGAAAGGCACTTCTAGTGTGTATTCTTTATTATATGCGTGCAGTCCAGCATAAAGGCTGGAAAGCTGTGCCCACGCCCAGAAAAATGAATCATAAAATAATGTAATATTAAAACAGTTGAAAATTGCCATTTTGAAATATTCACTGCACCTTTGGTTATAGAGCAATGCACGCCACAACTTCAACGCGCTTCAAACGCGACCCTTAATATTTAGTCAAATCTTGTTATTTGAATAATGGCCTGAACTCATTAACTTTATAAAAATTCGCATGCTTTCAAGACCAACCCGACAAATGGATTTTTTTATTTGCCCGCATGCAGGACCAATCTTAGGATAAATTCTCCAATTCCCCGTATTTGTGCGTAATATAACGCACAATTTCACAATATCGACATTCTTCACAATACCCTTTCAAAATATCAAACCGAAGTTATACGTACTACCACAAATTGATCCATGAGTATAAAATGTATCGAGAGCATCTCCTGTCCCGATCCTATCTTCCTCTTTCTCCCTCCCCCCTTCCTTCTTATTTTGTTATTTCTTTATCTTGTTAGTTTCATAAATAAACATCTGTATTTAACCACCGTTAGCACAAGAAACTTTGTTGGCTTACCTTTTGTTAAACTTCCTTTGTATTAAAAGCTGTTTTACAAATAAATAAATAAACTAGATGACATTACATGTACATTTTGTAGGATATAACGATACCTTTCCCATTGGAGATAGGAGTGGGAAACGGCGTGGAAATGGCCCGAGTACGGTTTATTAGCATTACTACTTTACTGAACGGAAAGTTTTTAATATTCAGGTTTGTTGATTGCTTACGCGAATAACCCACCCCCTCGATTACCTAGTTCTATCTCGGTACTTTTATTAAGTCAGATGTTCGTAATACTATTTCCCGTATCCAGTTCCAATCGATCAATTCTAATTATCTGACTCGCGCACTTCGCCAACATTCACGGGGTCGAATTTACAGCCCGCTAAAGCTGCCACATTTGAGAATGTTTAGTGGGCTAAGGAATATTTACTTATTCAATTGCTCCACGCTTTCCATTCCAGGCGCAGGCCGTGATGTATGGAGGACACACGGGCCTTTACACTTAGACTTTATGCTGCACTGGACTCTTTATACTAACTGTTTGAGTGTAAACTTGTCTCGGAGGTTAAGATGTGTGCCACTTTAATTAAACGGTCTGGTTCCATGTTATTCATGTCAAACTCGTCGTGTTTATGAATTTTTTTAATCCGCATCAAAGGTTTTTGTTCGAGTCCGCCACACGCGACGCCGCTCCGTCAGAAAGTGCAGTTTTTGCGCGACGGCTCGTTATGAAGCGGGTTTTAATGAATCCGCCGTGAAGTTTCTAAAGCCACTTTTTATATATTTTAAACAGGTAGCGGTGATATATTTTGACGGAATCCCGCGGGGAATTGGATAATATCAGGTACGAGTTGCGGCGCTGTTTGGTGAAAATTCCAATTTGAATTTAAAATCGTGTTCGATCTGAATTCCAATGCGGAAAATGAAAACCATATTTGCCGAATCGTTAATCAACTTCATTCCGCATTTAATTTTTTTTTTTTTTTATCATCGTTCCTGAGAATAATTTTATAGTGCGCCGCATTTTGTAATGTACTCGGCGTGAATGCGATTGCATGCACGATCGGCCTTAGCGAAATGCGCAAATTTCAAAGCACTGACTGGTCTGGTTGGGATTTTCTTTGTGAGATTTTCTGCAACACGTGCACACAAAACACTGCACACTGGCAGACATGCACTCTTGTCCGGGTCTATTTGATTTAGATTCATCCACATCCTATGTACTTGACAGTCTTAGACTTGCATTCATTCGCTGTGTTGAACATTTGCATTTTGGCTTCGTAGCAATTTGCAAACTAACTGCATGCATTAAAAGAAATGCAACTTATAGGTACGATGCATAGTTCTATGCCTATTTCAGTGTTAAGAAAGCATTCCACTTTTCATACGTTAATATTGTTTTCTTTATTATCACTATCGGGCTTCGATCAACATTTGAATACTCTTTTTTCTTTGATGAACAATTGAAAAATACATACAATATACTGTCTTCATAAGCAAAACGACAGCTATTTGGCTAAAATCACAAATTTAACTAAAAGTGAGGAAATATTTAAAATTTAATAAAGATCATTTCCTCATATATAGTTCAATTTCTAGAGATTGAAAATTTTGCGTTTGCGGTAACGTCACTTTTACTTGAAAAGCGCAAAATACCCAATTTTTGGTAAGCAACCCCGAATTTTTGTATTTTTCACGAGATATTCGTATAGTATTTTAAAATAAGAAAATAGTATTGTACTTTCTAAATATTGTTTTGTCTATGGTTTTGACAAGCTTGAATATCCATAAAATGGAACCCAGCTAACGTCATGTGAAAAACGCCGCGTACAGTCATTCTTTTTTAGATTTAAAAAAAAAATACTAAAATAAAAATGTTTTTTTGTTGAAAAATAACTCAATTTTCTCAAAAATAATGAGAATTTCGTCTAAAATATCGCAAATTCCACCAAGAAGTAAAACCCCTTCAGTGATTTTTGTCAAATAGCTGCCTTTATGCTTATAACTGCGGTATGGATGGCTTATTTAAATGGATATTTCAAGGTTTAGTGGCTCATTTTATCAAAAACTTCTTATACTATAGTACTAAACTCTACAACAAAATCCCACTATCCTTCAAAAATCACAACAGCCATAATAAATTTAAAAATCAAGTAAAATACTGGATACATTACATAGGGAGATCTGAAATAGAAAATATATTAACACCAAATACAAACTAACACCGAAACCACTCAACTGCACTTAAAACACCTCACCTTACAATTATTTAATTTTTTTCATAAATGACATCAATTTAATATAATGTAATTTCATATTTTGTAAATGAAATCCTCAACACGGGAAATCTCAGTGAGGATATCATTATTATTATTATCGAAATTACCTCCGCACAGAAAAGCTGTCTAAACTTCACGTTGACAGAGCTCAAGTTTTTAAAGACAAAATGATTTTATTCCTTATACGAGCAGTTACGATTGAAGGCCGAAGTTGATCCGCCTACCAGCATCGGTCTACATAAATCTAATATTACAGGTTGATTGATATGCGTGGAAAATATTAGAAATCGGCTTAGCTAGTATCGATTTCCATCTCACTAATTGGCGTTTCAAGGGAGGATGGTACCCCATTCATTTGATTTCCTTCACAGCGTTATATTATGCACATGGTAGTTCGCGTTGTGCGTACTTAATACGTCACGTCTGTCTCGGTGACGCGGGTACTAGTCTTCATTTACTACTTCCCATACAAAACACGATCTCGAAACTGCCTAAGAAAGATAACCCACCCTTTGGAAGATTGGCATAATATTTACAAGTCTGCTTCGGAACGACATGGTGATGTATGCTAAATGTGTGCCGAAATATCAAAGTTATCCATTGGTTTTACTGTAGACTTGCCGTGAGTACTATTTCGACGGCTGGAGGAAAATGTCACGTGACAACCATTTTGGTACCAGCCTAGTTCAATGCTGTCCATGTTTGTTTCGCGTGATTTTGACTGCGGCAATCAAATTATAAAACATTTATAAAAAATTACAAATATTCGGTTTTTTTAAACAAGCCAAACCTTTTTACTTATTTGCTGTTTTATTTAAATTTGCGGCACGCCTAGCTCGCCCCTCTAATTTTGGTTTCTTCGCCTTGCGTCTTAGGGGATCGCTATGTATTATTTTTTCTGTGAGTTTATCAATTTTTTGTTTTTAACTGCCGGTTATTTTAACAGAATGCATCGCCAATGTTAAAGCCCTACAGTAGCGAGAGGCGGCCCGCTCACTGGGTAGAGAAGATTATCTCCACATGTATGCACCTGTAACCACAGTTGACACAGGAAGAGAGAAATGTTCCCTGGCATTGTACTGTACACAAACAAATTAACAATACGGTACCGCATCAAGCAGTGTTAAACTCTATCCATTTGTAATATGAACACATATGGTACTCGTACATTTGTTTTAAAGCACTTCAATTTAATATAATGATCAACCGGTTTCGGAAGTACCCTTCCTTCGTCAGGACTAAAATAAAATAATTTCCCATTAGAGCCTGCAGCGTACTGTTGAATTAAATAATTGAAACCATTTGTTTCCGTTTATTATTCCAATCGTGTTGCATGGTTACTACACCTTGGATTACAGAGGGCCGCACTGGGTGGAGCGTGGAACCCACCTCTCGTACATGCATATTCATGCGTGAGGTTTAATCTTACCCGTGCGTTGATTTCAAATGAAGTTATTAATTTTCACGACATGTTTTGAACAAAGTTTAATGGACCATACTGTTTGCGTTAGGCAGCTAATTGGGTACAGAAGATACATTTGTTTCGCTACTGCTTAACCTGGTACCTGGAACATTTTGTTATTCTAGGTCTCCGTTGTTAATTTCGTAAAATTTACCCATTTGTGAGCCCCTTAAATTGATTATATCACATCCCTAATAGCTAATTGCACTCTCTGTATTTCGAATAATCTAATGTGGAAATGCTAAGATAGTCGTTTGTAGAAGGGGATATTATCAAAGGGTCACTTCAATTAAAAATCTAGCCCGTTTCTGGAACTTACCCCCTACTTTGGCTGCATAAATAAGGAAATCCACTGAAAATTATAATGATTTTAAAATATATGTATTAACGTATATCAACAAACGCTGATTATGAATATGTAACTTTTATTATATATAATAAAACGTAGAATTTATAAGTCATTATTTAATAGTGAAAAAAAAATCATCTCATCAAAACACCTTATTATGTTGGTGCCGTTGCATTTGGAACATCTGATGAAAGAAATTAGAGTATTCATGAGCAAACCAATTATCAATACGATTATTACGTTAATGCTCAATATTATTATTATGCTTAAAGTTATGGTTTCTAAAAAGGTTCATTATTTATTACTTGTGTTCATTTTGGTTTACTATGATTAGAATATGAAATTATGTGCGGTAAAGCTCATCCTTGTTTTGACATTCGCCATTCTAATCTCAAAACTGATGAAAACCGACCGGCCAGAGATTTGGAGCGTTTTGGCGGCCTTAAAAACTTAAAAAACTGAGCAGTATTTTAACTATGGAAAGTAACCGAATATACTGGTATTTAAGTTTGAACGACATTATTTTTTAAATTGGACTGGAGTTCCTTATTGTATTAAATCTTTATAAAGAAATATGCACTGGACAAGGAAAATTTCTCCCATTTCTTATTGACATTATATACTTTTTTAAAACCCATAGATTCAGTAAATAAACACAATGTAATCAGATGGTAATAAACCAACCCGAAAGTAGTTTTTAAAAACATAATAGTAAACAGTACCGTCAGCAATAAAACAACATTTCAAGTCATAAATAAATACAAAAACAATATTAGAAAACAAGGAGACTCCTGACATCGATGCTAGATTTTGTTTTAATTGCGCCAGTCTGACGTTGCCCGTGATAAGGTGAAACCGGTTCGGTCGAACATAAATAAGTAGAAAAAAGTGACAGATTATTCAAATAAAAAAAAATGTTTAAATTTGAATTCCATCATGAATTGACAGTTTCAAAATTAGATACGAGTACACACTTTACTGCCTTTTTACTCATAAATGAAAAGAAATATTAAAGAGGCTATTAGATTTCTAACAGTTATAGGCCTCGCTGCTCGCCGTTCGCCGTTCGCGCTCGGTCTGGAGGTTTAGAAAAGGAATTAAATTCTTATTTATTATATTTTCTTTAATTTCGTTTGTCAAAAACAAACCACTGATCCAAAATGGCTGATAATGCTAACATATGTTAAACATATGTGTACCAACATAAAAAAAAATCGATAATCGAATGTACACAGCCCGCGAAAATTCAAAATTCACCTTTTCTTTTGAACACACCTCGCGACGCGAATTTGAATGGAAGAAGAAGCCGGGGACGCCCGAGGAAGACATGGCACGATCAAGTGAATCAAATACTTGAGTCGGGCCATGTCAGAAACCTGAATAATAGAGAAGAGAATGTATGAGACGATGTATGAATGTGAATGAAGCAAGAAGTGTATGCCAAGATCGACTTGTTTGGCGGTCCCTGCTGGGAAACGGTGTGATGGTTAGTTAGTTTGTTAGTTAAATAATTTAAAAAAGCAGTAACGTAATAAATGTCGGATACCTAATATTCGTTTTATGAGTTTTCGATTTGTTTGATTTATTAAGAATATATTTCAGAGAAAGTCTATTAAAATGTAGGAAAACAATTAATTGGTACATCGCGCTAGTGCTAGTGGTAGTAGCATGTTGCCACCCCAATGTATGAAGCTGTCCGTATTATCATCTATGGTATTAGGTTTGGAATACGTACTATATGGTATGTCTAGCACAGATGTTTGCAAACGTACTTCAAAAATACACGAAAAGTGAAGGCGCCCGAATTTATTGGAAAGTTATTCTCTTCTCACACACGCAGACGCAGGTTACAATGAGAATGTTTATTTTCCTTGTCGGATCCTCGATAGCTTACAGCAGTCGCTCCGAATTGAACATCCGCAATGTAAATGTTTCACAAGTCGCTTTCTCATAACCCTTCGCCCCAGAAGACACATCGAATACTCCATCAATATTAAACCTGCACACGTATGATTGTTTACTCTACCATTCTAAGAATGTTGTTTGTACTGGGAGAAATGCGAGAAGAGACGAGAAGCGTGCGTATGAAAAATCGATCGACTTGATTTTGTAGGTGAAGCACTTTGGTGTAGGGCTCACTCGAGCAGGCCCGGGGATACAATGAATTTTTATGGTTTGGTCCCGAGGCGTCTTTTGAAATAAAAAAAGTTTTTCTTGAACATCACCGGATACACTTTGCGGCTTTCATATATTATTTTCAAGATGAAAGCTTAAGTGGTCCAAACAAGATCTAGTCAGGTGGAACGCCTTCCTCGGGGATCCTAGAGGTTGTTCAGTAATGGGTACGGGTTTCTCCTTTATTTCTTGCAGCATTTCCTGAAAGAAGGGTCTTGTTAACAGATTAGTTAGATTAGTTCCTACCTCGTCCCACCGCCAGGCTCCTGGGCACACCTGGGACATGACTCGGGTCGCTAGATGGCTTATTCTATGATGTAAGATCTTTGCAGGATGTGTTTAATCAGTCTGAGAGAGGGCAATTCACATAAGCCCCGCTTTAGCTTGGTGAGCGCACTTTGTCAAGGCTTTCATTGCATAAATGCCAAATTGAATAAAAAACTTCCACGTTGAATGTTTTTTTGCGATGACAGTAATATTTACTAAATACCTGAAAAATGTTAAAAGCAGTGTTATTTTTCGGTGAAATTCCCGTTATTTTAGGATAATTGGGTTATTTTTCAGCGAAAACTGTGATATTTTGCAATAAAAGTGGTGTTGTTTCCCCTTTTTTGGTAAAAGTGGTGTTATATGTATTTTTTTTATCGATAACAGAATAACAGTACGCGGAGTTTTCAACATGAAGTTAGCTGCGTTTCATTTTATGGCCATTCAAGTTTGTGAAAAGCATAGACAAATAAATATTTAAATATTACAGTCTTATTTTAAAATGTCGGAATATTAAGTGGAAAGTACGTCACTTTATTGCCTTGATCATTACAAAATTATATACCCACAGTTTGATAATGGCTTTGAAAGCCGAAACGGCTGTGACGCAACAATAAATACTCCCACAGTTTGATAATGGCTTTGAAAGCCGAAACGGCTGTGACGCAACAATCAATACTCTATACAGAACTTCTTATTAAAATAAATTAAATTCGTAGTGGTTAATAGTAACCAGAAATGAATATTCAGATACTTCCCAAAAGTTATCCTTCCTTCCCTAATGTTTTCAGCCTCCCAACATGCCTCAATTAGGGATGCCATAGTCCCACTGGCTTCAGGCAGTTGAGACTGTGGTGCTACCCCACCGGTAGCATAATTAAGGCTCTACGTAATATATTCTCATAGTTGCGCTTCAGCCCGTACGGATCTAACCCCTTCCCCCCCCACCTGCGCCCATAGGGGATACTTCTTTTGCTTTGTTCCCTACATTATATTTGTAATCTAATTTTACTGCACGGCGAGCGCAGTGGGTGGATAGGGTAATATCCACTCCAGGCAGTGTGTTCCACCCCTGCCCCCGCCCCCACCCGCTTGAGCCTCGATTCAAACTATTTTTTAACCCCATTAAAATGGTTCACTCTCATTATGACCAGTTTTTCCCCCTACGGGTATTCGATGCACTCTAATCATGTTTTTTTTACATTTTCCTTCATATTTTTTGTGCTTAAATGAACTCTTCCTTACTATGTAAAATTCACCCTTTACTCTGTTCTTAAAATGGCTTTAGCTCTGTTCGGTGACGAAATAATAGCCAGTTACTTCCTTTTTCCCATCTCCTTCATCCTCCCAACATATGACGTAGTGGGACTGGCTACAGACAGTTGTGACATTATCGACCCGTGTTAGTTTTACGATTATTATACTTGTTATTATTGTTTATAGCGTCATTACTTATTACCCAACCTATTCAATCACGATGTTAGTATATGATCCGTTGTGATATGTTTCGTGATAATAATAATAATAGTTAATTTATGTAGCGCAGTTTTGTGAAGGTTCACCCCAAGTGATAACGCTTTAGGCATCCAGTATCTTCGATATGCAAAATCAATAGTTACTCTCCCTTGCGTAATGTTTAAAGTTTAGGCCATCGTCTCGTTATTAGAGCTAAACGAAGTTACCTATCCATATCATGCTTCAATTTAAGAACTCTTATGTATATAATATAATCTTCAATTAATTCACATATATTTTTGGTTGCTATTGTAACGTAAATACTGACCCCGAGTCTATGATTGGGATAATTGTCTACGGAAGAGATTGGTGAGAGGATGTCTATGGGAGACGGGAGACGGAAGGGAGCAACTCAACATGGCGGGCGATATAACCTGACTGGAGCGGTCGTGATCGACGTGTGTTTGTTGGGAGAGATTATGTTTTTTGATTTTCTATTTTGTTTGACGTCGGAGGGCGTCTACAAAATTTGCCCGAAGTGGGTGTGTTTTTTGTTTTATTGATTGATCGATGGCCGGATTGTGAGGCGATGAAGCCAAACCGCGCGTGCCTGCTGCTTTGGTGAAAATCTCGGAAGAAGTGATGAGCGGACCAAAAAGGACATAAGGTAGCATCTGCATATTCCATTGTCTGGACCCCACGGAAGAGGCTATGGCGGATGGCGCTTCAGAAGAGACGTCCTAGACTTCTTTTTGGAGATTACTACGATCGGTGAGCATCTGGACCTGGAGAGGCCTTCCATGATGCTGAGGAGAGGAGTCGGACCATGAGAGCCATCAATTATTGTTTGAACCTTTTCGTGTTGGGATCAATCCTTCTCTTTACTCTTTTCTTTGCTAAACCATGATAGACGTGGTTATAGAATCATTAAATTTATGTTCTTTCCTTTTACAAGGGTTTTATTTACTGTATCAATCAATACATCCCACTTCCCTGTGCTTCACCATCATTCTCACCCACGAATCTTGAGATGAGAGAACATTAGCCGTCGTATCATTTTTACGCTACATTATGGCGCCTCAACGTTTTTTGTGAATAATATTTAAGATATTATGGACACGGACTCGGGAATTGATGGGTGAAGTTCGTGTGGTGTGATGTATGGATTGATACAGAAATATTATTAATTATATCATAATATTGTTTATGTATATGTGTGCATACATGAGGTCAGCGATCACGCCATTAGAAGGTTGGTAAATATTAATTGTCGTAATTTTTGGCATATTTGTGACATTGTTATTCTTGAAAGAAACGGTAATTATTTTTGCGACACAGGCATTTCCTGGCGTCGGTAACTAAAACTAATGCAAATAAATTTAAATAAATGAAATTAAAATGATTCATGATTTTGACAATAGATGGTGTTGCGTGTACACGATTGTTTGCGTCTCGGATAATTTATAAATAAGTAATTTAATTCTGTTTACAATGGAGATTAACAACATTAACAGTTATTCGAAAGAGGAATTGTCCACTATTTTAGAGGAAAAAGAAATCGTTCCGGAGGCGACTCTTGCGGAAATGCGGGCACAAGCACGTAAATTTAACGCGTCTCTTAAAGAAGTTTTAGGTTCAAATAATAAACCCACGGAATCTCAGGTTACGAATATAACAAATAATTATTATTATTCAACAAGTGGCGAGATAGGAGTTTACAAATGGGATTTGAAATATGACGGAACCTCTGACGTCAGAGATTTCTTGTATAAGATAGAAGAATTGTGTAGAAGCAGGAGAACAAAAATAGAGGATGTTGTCCTCGGATTTGGTGATTTGCTGGAAGGAAAAGCAGCTACATGGTTTCGCTCTATATGTAAAGACAATCTGACGTGGAGAGATCTGCAGCAATTGTTACTAGCGCGTTACGAACGTGAAGATGCACAAGTGCAGGCGTCGCGTAACTTGTACAATATGCGACAATCATCGGACGAGTCGGTAGCAGATTTTGTCGCGAATTTAAAAATAGCTAACTCTAAACTTGTTGACAATTTATCCGAAATGCAATTAGTAAAACTAGCCAAGCATAGTTTATTAAACAAATATGCAAGTGTACTTGCTTCAAGTGACACTTCCGACTTTGATAAATTAGTTGCTGTCTGTGAACAACTAGAAATGTTTACTGCGAAGCCAGCAATAAACAACACGCATAAGGGAAATACTAACACCGCTTATTTTCATAAGAGAATTAATAATCAATCTCCTTCTTCTTCTTTTCCTGGGAATAGAGCCGATTTGAAATGCAATTTTTGTAATATACCGGGGCATACGTGGAATTTTTGTAGGAAGAGAAAATTAGGCAACAATTCTCGTAACAATAGTTCAAAAAACTAAAGTACGGTTTTCACCATCTTGCGTACGAAGATGGGGGGAAATCGGCTGAAGTTTCTGGCAATCTAAGGTGTTCAGGAGCGCAAACGATGGACGCATCTATGCCTCTGGAACACAATAGAAATGACACAAGGCCTCATGTTAATATTGTTATTTCGAATAGAATTTTTTCATGTCTTTTGGACAGCGGTGCTTCTGTAAGTTGTTTTGGTGGAAACACTTACAAATATTTTGTTAATTTAGGATTAAAAATAATTATTTGTAAATCATTCGTCACAACTGCTGATGGTAAGCGTCAGGATATTATTGGCACAATAGAGGTACCAGTAACTTATAGGGAAACAACGGAAAAAATTATTTTCTTCATAATTCCTTCTCTATCAGCTACGATTATTTTAGGGGTCGACTTTTGGAAACAATTCCAATTAGCTCCGCAATTGTTCCCAAGGGTGGACAGCAGTAATTTGAAGAATACGGTGGGTGAGATTCGAAAAGTTACTGCAGCCAATTTTCTTACTTTCGGAGATAATCGTAAGCTGCAAAAAATAATTAGACAATTTGAAAACATATCTTTTGAAAAATGCGGATTAGGACTTACGCACCTAGTACAACATCATATCGAGACCACGGGTCAACCGATAAAACAACGATACTATCCTTTGTCTCCAGCTATTAGAAGCTGAATTGAAAGATATGTTAGCTTTGGGAGTTGTGCGTCCATCACGTTCGGCTTGGTCTAGCCCGGTTCTGTTGGTAACAAAGAAAGACGGTTCTGCGAGATTCTGCCTAGACAGTCGTAAAATTAATGGCGTCATTCGGCGAGAGTCATACCCACTACCTTATGTATCTCGGATTGTAGATAAGCTACGGGGTGCGCGTTTCATCTCTTCTATAGATCTCTCGAAAGCGTTCTGGCAAATTGCTCTAGATGAATCTTCAGCTCCTGTAACGGCATTTGTTGTTCCGGGGTTTGGTCTTTATGAGTTTACGCGTATGCCCTTCGGCCTAAAAAATGCACCTAGTGAATTGCAACGTTTAATTGATAAACTGTTTGGCCCAGAATTTGATGATAACGTATTTGGATATGTAGATGATTTAATATTAATTTCGGAAAATTTTGAATCGCACTTAAAGCTTTTGCAGAAGGTTTTCTATCGTTTAAAAGAAGCCGGACTAACAATAAACTTAAAACAGAGCGAATTTTGTAAAAAGGAGTTAAAGTATTTGGGATATATTGTAGATTCGGAAGGACTGAGAACAGATCCCATTAAAGTAGAATGCATTAAAAATTACCCGATTCCGAAGAACTCAAAACAAATAAAGGCTTTCATAGGATTATGCGGTTATTATCGTCGTTTCATTAAAGATTTTTCCACGATAGCAGCTCCTCTGACTAAACTTACAGGATCAAGGAAAGGAGTAAGCAATTTTGTATGGTCCAAGGCAGCGGAAAATTCGTTTAACCAATTAAAAGAGGCACTGACAACAGCGCCGGTTATTAACTGTCCTGACTTCAAATTACCATTTGTAATACATTGTGATGCTAGCGCAGTCGGGATAGGCGGTGTTTTAACACAAAATTTTAATGGTGAAGAACACCCGGTAAGTTATTTTTCGCGTTGCTTAAACGTTCATGAACGTAATTATGGTGTGACGGAGCGCGAGCTACTTGCGGTTCTAGACTCTGTCACTCATTTCAGACCGTATGTTGAAGGAACACACTTTACTGTAATTACGGACCACTCGAGCCTACAGTGGTTAGTTTCTCTAACAAACCCCACAGGTCGTTTAGCTCGTTGGTCAACTCGTCTTTCTCAATTTTCTTTCGACGTTGTTCATAGAAAAGGTAAACTAAATACGGTACCGGACGCACTGTCGCGCATGGAGGTAGCATTAGTGACATCAACGGATATACCTACCACGATTCATTTAACAAACGATAAATGGTACAACACATTATTTACAAACTGTAAAAATTCACCCCAACGTTTTGTCAATTTTCAAATTAGGGGTAATGATCTCTTTAGGCATAGCAAAACTCGTTTCGCTCTTTGTGAAGATACGGCGTGGAAGCTGGTTGTTCCTTTTGAAAAGCGAACCGAAATATTAAAACAAGAACACGAAGCGGATCTTTCTTGCCATCCGGGAGTATTTCGAACTTACAAAAAGGTGCATTTACATTTTTATTGGCCAGGAATGTACCAGGATGTTAAGAATTTTGTTAATCGATGTAAGACATGCAAAGCACATAAAATCAATACATCTGCGCCAGCGGGCATCTCTTCAAATCCTAAGATTGTAACCAGACCCATGCAAATGCTTTCAATAGACTTAGTCGGTCCACTGCCACGTAGTTACTCTGGGTTTATGTATATATTGTCAATCGTAGATGTGTTCTCTAAATATACCTGGATATTTCCGCTTAGAAATGCTACCACAAAAAGTATTGTAAAAAATGTAGAACAGCACATTTTTCTTGTTCATGGCGTTCCACAAACATTTGTATGCGACAACGGTAAACAATTTATATCTAAAGAATTTAAACAGTTACTGTCTGATTATAATGTGCCTCCACCTTTTTACAACGCAATTTACACACCTCAAAACAATGTCGTCGAACGCTATAACCAAACAATAGGTACAGCACTGTCTATTTTGTCCGAGTCTGACCAGCGTAATTGGTCCAGATTTCTGCCACATATTCAGTCAGCCCTAAATAATTCGGTAAATTTTGCAACAGGTTATACGCCTTTCTTCTTGATGCACGGTCGTGAACCGGTCATTAATGGTAATTTTCACAAAAATTATGTCTCGACAGGCGTATCGGACTCAAGTCTAGAAGAATCGAGAGAAAACTTTGCTAGGAAATTAGAGGACTTGGCTCCTATATATGAAAAAGTT
>JAHDVE020009922.1:0-80324 GCA_022606495.2 Halesus radiatus | reverse complement strand
ACCCTATTTTATGTATAAGTAATATATTGTATCATATGTAAAATAGGTTTTAGGTTGTTTTTTTTATTTTAATAATAATAAAAACTAACAAGAAAAAGACGTGCTTGTATGCAAATTTAGCTCACGATGTGTGATTTAAGAGTTCTTAATATGAAGGTTGTAATACTATTAATATAGCAGACAAAATAAAAGAATACACAACAGTTAAATACATTATTATTATTACTGATGCATAGGCAAACTTCTTATAACAATATATATAATTTCGCTATAACCTAACCTAACCTAAAAACCCATTGATTTAAGTGCCATCAAGACCCATACCATGCAGCAATTTAAAAAAATAATCCCCGCCCCCCTCTCCCTCTTCCCCGTTTTCCATCGATGTCGGAAGACAAAAACATGCTGTACGCACGGAGAAATATGTATGGTAACGTCCCTTTGTTTTTTTTTTGTTTTTGTATAAATGTTTTCAAAAATCAGTTGCAGGCGACGCGTCTTTAAGCAATTAAAATCAACCTGCAAGAAATCAACATTTTTTAGCAAAATAAATTTCTGCACGAAGCAATAGGAGCTTCCCGGTCAAGGTTACAATGCAAGGTAAACGATTGTAATCGTGTCTTTATCAACTTTTTGTAAATATGTCAACATTATGGTTAATTTTAAAACCTATTAAGGCCACGACTTTCGCTCCCACTCTTTTACGCTACGAAAGTGGCATCAGAATATCAGATTGTCTATGAGATTATGCATTTGTTGATTTATCCTGTAATGATGTAAATACTTCAAGTACAAATATGACTTGCTAGGTAAAATGTCAGAAGATATATAATAACCACAATATTTGAATCGGGTACCTACCTACCAATTACCAACGCAACAGTTGCATTCGTTGTCATAAACTTCTCAATCTAAATAATTGCAGATCTTAAATTAGAAAAAACTTAACAAAGGCAATGACATTACAAAACAAAGGCACAACAATCATTTCTCTCTTGTCACTGATTGTCAATGTCAGTAATGTCACTTTGACAATTAGTAGTGCATAGAAAATTCAGATTGAGTCTTCTTCAGTATATTCAAGGTTGGTAGTTCCAAGAATTTTGCGCGAAGTTTAAAATAATGTTATCTATTTTGATTCAGTTTTCAGCCTGGAATAAAAATACAGCCCCTGACAATTAAAGTAAAACGGTTCTACTAGAACCATCGACTTGGCCGATAAATAGGAAATTTTCTGTGTGTAAAAAAAGTAAACATAATATTATGGTAAAAAATGTTTCCCAGAGCAAAAAATAATACTGTTTATAAAGAGGGAAACCGCAAATTATATTTTTCTTCATCTTTACAAAGAGAGAAAAACATTCCCGGGTTACGAATAACCTCTCACTTCCATCGTTATAAACGGGAAATGTTACTTGTGCAACGAAGGGGATTGAACTCGCGACGCCTGTGGGAACCCGACAGTTGGCGGTTCGTGGCGTGTCTCGACCGGAATTCAATCTGATATTAAAAAAGGGGAAAAAGTCTCCATCGTTGGATAAAAAATTTCCCACAATTTCCCTAGAATATCACTGAAAGCAGAGAATGTAGCTGTATGTTTTTTCCAACCCAAAATATCCCCTAGATGCATAAAAAAATTGTATGTTGATCTTTCTAATATTATGCATATATATTTTTACAAGTCTAAAGGCATTTTATCACATCAATGCACAAGCAATTAGATACCTAGTAAAGAGATACAATTCGGCGATTAGTTAAAACGTAGCCACAGACGGGGCTAAAGTGCATAATGTCATAAGTTACAAAAAAATATATATGTGAAAATCACGATTTACGTAAGAAATGTCCGTTTTTTTCATATATATAATTGCCGATGGTAACAAATTCTTGAAAAGCGGCAATAAAATAGTAACACCTGTAAACAGTTATTAACTTATATAATTGAAAATACACTTTGTATATACCACTTTACTTAAAATATATAAATATTTCTACATGTTTCGATAGCAAATGCTATCATCTTCAGGAATAAATGAATACTAAGTTATTAATAAGTTATTAACTTATTAATAACATCTTAAAACACAATAATCAAAGAAAAAATCTGTTTCACAAAACACTATTTCGTTTAAATTTGGTGGTATCAAAATCTCATAATCGCTGCGCATCCGAGCAGCTAGTAGCTTCCCAAGGTCTTCATGTCTGCCGCCCTAGCGACACTAGTACGAGTATGTTTTGTACAAACTATTTCTTATGACAGAAGTCCCAAACGTGCGTGAACGGCACATATGCGATTCATTTCGGTATCGCTATTCGGGCGCAGGTGGATTTTTAGCACGGAATTTGAATGGTGCGCTGTTTAAAGTGTGATTAAATTATAATACAAGTTTATCTTCTTTTCTTATGTTTTTTTTAATGGGGGAGTCCATTGCACAAACGCTCTTCATAGAAAACCGCCACTGCTTTTGACCGCTCGGCTGCTAGATTGACATTAGGATTAAAATAAATACGAGTACATGGATTGAAAGTAGGAAGGAAATAAAAACAAATAATCCATTATTTAAATGATTTATTTTGTAAGTAAGTACCTAAGTAATAATCTCTTATATTTACATAAAATGTGTAATTTAAATACTAAATACTTGTTACATTAATTATTATACTCAATACGAAATAGTATATTTTATAAGGAAGGTATTACGGATAACTTAACTATTATTTATTCAAACAATGTTCCCATTAGATTTAATAAAATAAAGTAATTAAGTTTAAATAGGTACTTTTAAAAAACGATTATTATGAATGATTCACTTTTTTTTTTTTTAATTAAAACAAAATAACTTTGTATACATCACTTTATTAATATACAATATTACAACATGTTTCGTGAGCGATGCTCACATCTTCAGGTATCAATGTATACTGAAGTTAACAATTAAAATATAGAACAGTTAGATTTAAGTGGGGAGGGGTGGTAGGGGAAAGACAAGTAATTAGGGAATTACAATCAGGAAATTACAATAATTTGGAAATTACAAAGATTTAAGTGGGGAGGGGTGGTAGGGGAAAGACAAATAACTAGGAAATTACAATCGTTAAAGGAAGGTGACAAAGGTATAATTAAGAAATCGTCAAGTTGTTGGAATGGTCATTAGAGTAGGAAGGCCTGGTAAGCTGATATAGTTATTCATAGTTCATCAAATCATCCGTTCTCTCAAAAACTTGCTTCTTTCCACTCTATGATTAATAGACTAATTACCATTCCTTTGTCTGATCATAATTTTAATTTAGAATTAAACCTTATCAAACAGATAGCTTTAAATAATGATTATCCCACTAAATTGATAGATAAAATATTAAATAAAAAAAATCAAACAACATTACATAAAGCAGTATATTTACCCAGGGTCAAAGGATATAAATAAACAATGGCGTCGAATTTTATTTGTAGATAATGATTGGTCAAAATTAATAAACAAAAATATTCCAACTAGTATTCAACCAGCGTTCTACACAAATAACAAATTGAAGAATTATGTTTTAAATAATAAAGATAGTGATGTTAGTATTAAAAAATCGGGAGTTTATAAACTCAACTGTCATGACTGTAATGCATTTTATATAGGTAGAACCACCAGAAGTTTCGACATTAGAGTTAAAGAACATATTAGAGCATTAAAAAATAACAGTGAATCGGAATTTGCGGATCATTTAATAGAAAATGATCATACTTTTGATATAGATACAGGATTAAAAATACTTCATACGGGATACAAAACAACACAAATTAATAATTTAGAAATACTAGAAATTAGAAAAAGCGATAATTTAAAAATTGATATAATCAACAAACAAAAAAACTTTTTTGGTAACCCTATATTAAATATTTTCCCACTTACCAGGCCGTCCTACTCTAATGACCATTCCAACAACTTGACGATTTCTTAATTATACCTTTGTCACCTTCCTTTAACGATTGTAATTTCCTAGTTATTTGTCTTTCCCCTACCACCCCTCCCCACTTAAATCTTTGTAATTTCCAAATTATTGTAATTTCCTGATTGTAATTTCCTAATTACTTGTGTTTCCCCTACCACCCCTCCCCACTTAAATCTAACTGTTCTATATTTTAATTGTTAACTTCAGTATACATTGATACCTGAAGATGTGAGCATCGCTCACGAAACATGTAGTAATATTGTATATTAATAAAGTGATGTATACAAAGTTATTTCGTTTTAATTAAAATACATAATGACATCACAAAGTGAAAACCTTCTAGAAGAAGAATTCTTCTTCGAAAAAAAAAAAAAAGATTCACTTTTCATATAACCCATAGAACGAACTTTCCTTACACTGTAATGCGCAGGGCTGCACACGTTAAAGTATTATAATTATATATGAACTTAAAAATTGTCTACAAAATATGTATATTTCTGGCTAGTATAAATGTATTTAAGTATATGAAAATTTGATGTCATGGTTCTGCTGCAATTTTTTTATTCCAGTTCTCGGTGTCCAACTGCCGACACATATGCATTTCGCAGCAAAGGTGACAAAAGTGCAAGTTTGTTTTGCCAATGTTAAAAAATAACACTTCCTTTGCGGACCCACGTTCAAAAAAATGTTTGTTATATTGATTCCCTCTTTCTTAGAACCTTAGAAATCCCTACAAAATACGTCGTTCTTTGTGTTTCACCTTTATAATTACAAGAAACTCTTATTGAAAACTTAATGTAACTAATTACCTAAATTATATAAATCATCTCATTTTATTGTATAATATAGTATAAATGATATAAATGTGTAATTAATTATTTTTCATTTTATAAATAAATTTCTGCCTCGTTCTTATAGTCCGGATATTTATTATTCTGCAGTTTCTTCGGTTGGTATAATTCCTGGACTATTTCTGAGGAATTTCTTGTTTTCCATGGATTGGAGTCTGTAATAATAAATGTTAATATAAAGGCGATCCAACTCTAAAATGGCCTAGAGATTCTAGGAGTTTCTCGATCGTTTAAGAGAATCTATACGATCTCCCGATCAGGTTTTAGTTTCCGATATGCAGAAACCGTACTATAAGCGTGGGAAAAAAATATTGATAACAAGCAAATTTTTATTTTGAAAGTATCCTGAATTTTGAAACTTTGATTCGTGTTGCTTCTTTCTTTTTCCTTGTGCCTTAGTTTCCAATATATTGAAGTGGTCATTATCCATCCTCAGGGTTGATGCGTGTGAAGAAAAGTTTACTTAGGATTATTTGTGCTTAGGTTGTAAAAATCTCAAACCATGTCATCTTTTAGTGTAATTAATAAAAAAAATAACATATCTTACTTGCTACTGAAGACATCAGAGTGAGGAACCTTGTATCGGTCTGAGATCCTATAAAAAAAATTGTAAGTTCATATAAAACATTATACAATGTACATTAGCTACTTTGGTCATTTGAACGTCACAATTATAATTTTTTTTTAACGATGTATAAAAACCCTAAGAATTATAGCAAATCTTATCACAAGCATTGAACACATTAACACATATTATGTTGAACATATCATCCCATCAATCATCAAATACAATTAAATTTATTCCAATCTAATCACTTATTTCGGTATCAAACTAATAATGGGAAATGGGATGAGAATAAGAGGGGAATCTAAATATTAAAATATGGCCATGACCATTTTGCTGACTTAAACATCATTCTAGATATTAAGCCATCCATTGTCTTCACATATTTGAATAATTGTGGGAATGCACAGTGCAAGGCCAATCTAAATATTTTATGTTCTGTTTTCTTAAATTGGGTAACATTTTGTAAAAATATTCTCACTTATAAACTGGTTTGATGGCGTCTCCCCAAGGCCAGGCTCTGTTAAGCTCCTTTAGCTGAAACGTCAAAATGAAAATCATTTGACACTTTTCCAAATTTTGCAGTCACTAAATATAAAAATACTGACAGAAAAAAGAGAACACTGTCTTATGTGTTGAGTTGGTTTTATAAGTTGAGAGGACTTGTTTTTGACACGTCAACATGAAGGTTTATTTGATTAATCTGTGTTAATACTTAAGTTGAATTCGGGGAAAATTTTTATTACGATTGCACAATTTTATATGTTTTTATAAACTATCTTTCGCTTACAATTTTTTGACAGGACCAGTTTTATCCAGTCACGGGCATCTTGGACTAGTTTTCCGTAGCAGGAAGGGCAGAGATTTTTAAAATGTTATTTTATTTTTAAATAGAATCTAGAAGTAGTTTCATGTGTGGATAGTGTTTGTAAAACACGTAGAAAAATTCAAAATATGATGTTAGCCAACAAATAGTCACCCTGTACAACAAGCAACATATTTTGATTGGCGATATAATGCCATAAATTCTATGAACGAGCCACTTTCTGGACATAACAAGATATGCAGTCATTATGCAAATTTGACTTATTAAAACTATTTTTTCTCAGATTCGCAAAACAACTTCAAACGCATTGCCCGCCAAATTAATAGTTACCGGCCATTAAAACAAGAATACATTAAAAATTCTGCGATACTATTTTGGTGATGGCATACGACAAATTTGAAGTTATCTACTTCAAAATGATCTTCACCGTTACGCAGGTTTTTTTTTTAATAAACGTGTGTGCGACAACTTATACAATAATAATGTATTGTCCGCAGTTAGTAAATTCAGCGAATCGGTATGAATAGTAAATAAGTTTTTTTTTACCTTTCTGAGTTTGTCCAACTTATCTAATTCTTCTTGGGTTGGTTCTGGTTCTGGTTCTGGTTCCGGTTCTTCTTCCTCTTCCTCTTCTTCTTCCACCATTTCAGAACTAGGATCGGGAGTCGGGACTTCTCTCGCGGAGACCTCGTCTTCTGTTACGTATTCTAAACAAGAACAAATTACCAAAAACTCGAAATTTACCACTTCTTTATACGTCATTCAAATAATCTTAAATGATATATTATCGTGAAAGAGTATCATTGTAAGTTTTTGCTTCGTTAATGAGTTGGGTCATTATTCTATTAGAGTTTTTTTTAAAGATTGAAAGAATTATTTAAATGATAAAAAATAGCTCACCGTTAGTGTATTCTTCTTCGGTGTATTCAACTTCACTCTCTGGTTCCTGGAAAGAAAATGCATTCGACTATAATAACTTGTGTAGCGGTACGTTGGTATTTTTTTTACAATTTACGGAGCATTTACTAAAAATGTATAAAATCCGGGAGCCTGCTATTGTCAATAGTCTTTATCTTTCCAGCAATGTCTTAAATCTACATATTATATTATATGTTTTGTAAAATATAACGTTGACTGTATGGTTGAAAAACATATTTTTTGTAAATATTGTGGTACTTTTCTTATTTGAAAATCTGTTATTAAGTAAACTGGAGAACACCGCTGCATAAACTGAAAAAACCTGACCTACCAAGGTTAGAGTAACCAATATTATTATTTTGTTAACTGGTATATTGTGGCCATATAGCAAGGTTATAGATCTCTCACTCCACTGATAGATGTAATATTTTCTTCTACCGACCTCAGTTTCAGTTTCATACTCGGTCTCAGGCTCCGGCGGCATCATCCTAGTGAGGTTCTGGCTGACCATGGATAGGGACTGCTGCAGCACGGCGGGGAGGCTGGACAGAGCGGCCAGCTGCCTCTGCATCAGGCGCAGCTGGTCTGCTATGCTTGGCTCTTCAGATAAAGATTTAATAATTGTAACAATGGCAGGTCGAATGCTCTAGAACTTATTGCGGAAGATAAAGGAAAAGGAGGCAACAAATAATGTGAAGATTAAAATATTGTAAGATGTAAATCCTGACCGATCAGATAATATTATATTTTATCAGAATGGCAATCTGCAATCTGGAGAGGGGATTTTTATTTATGGTTATCATACGATTATTGCTCCCGTAAGTTGAATCACTAAAGTTGACCATTTATACATAGAAGAGAACTCTTGCAGAAAGAGAAGAGAATTATCAGAAACATCTGGTTTAAGATTCTCACTGCCCAAATACAAATAGGATGTTAATTTTGGGGATGTTCAGCCGTGTTATGTTACTTCCTCCCTCTTGAGTTTTCATCATCATTGTGGATATTTTATATTACAGCATCTGGCCTGATAATGGATATTGCTAAGTCTATCGGAAACTTTTGCTCTCATAGCAAACTCCAAAAACCGATCCACGCAGATTGGCTAGAGGTGGTCCAAATGCCTGGACGCAAGTTCCCCAATCCAAATAACTTTGAATGCTTCGATTTAACGGAGAAGATATAATGTAGGAAAGGAAATAGACAGAACTTAAGTTATGGTCGAAGAGCAGCATTTGAAACTAAATATTTTGTTTTTAGACAAATGTTTGATTTACCATTAAGACAATAGAAAATCGATTTCTATAAGTGGATACCTACCGTAGACAGACACCGTTCTGCGTGATTTATTTTGATATCGCTCATTTATTTTTATTGTTTGTTTTTCCAGACAAATAGTCGACACCAAAAAACTTATTTTACAGCATCGATAACCACAGACTAGACAAATTATAGCATTAAAGCGGACTGACGAGAGTTTAATACCTTATTAAAGAGGGGGAATTACTTTGTTTTTGTTTTTTGTTTGTTCATAATTTAAAAAATACAACCATTTTAGCGTAGATTTTGTTGGAATTGAGTAATAAATATTTTCTTGAATATTATATATTTTCACTTGACTTTCTTAAAACAGGTAAAACCAGGAATAAAATCGTGATATTTTAAATTGTTTATGTGCATATCTGTGTAATTAGTACTCCACAAATTATTTTACGAACAGTTGAAAAATAAATTCTGGTATTAGAGACAAACACAAATTGCGTATATAATTGTATTTTGGAAAATTATGCCATTACTTACCAATTGATTATACTGTTTGTTTACGTCACATTTGCTGGGAATACTGCGCCAGCCATTTAAGATATTTTATATTCTGTTTCTCTAATGCGTTTGTTTGCTGGTTTTTGTTTTTATCACAAAATGATTACCTGCATTAGGATCTTCATCTTCTTCTGTAGGCGGTGGAGGAGGTTTGCGCCTCGGGGGAGCCTTGCCCTGTAGGAGAGTTATTAACCATTAATGCTCATTCATATTGACGAAACTCTTCAAACGTTCATGAACAATGACTATGATTTTTTTTATAATATAGAAAAATAAAAAGTTTATCGAAAAAAAATCATTCATACGTCTACACTATAAATAATCATTAGATTTCTTTGTACTTACATATTTTAAATTTTTACTAAAAATCAATCTATTTTTAGATTTGGATTTATTTATTTGACTTTGTATACGTACATTTCTGTTGCTGTGGGTGTAGGTGAGTTTATTTCCTGAAACCAATTTCTACAATCATCCCATATTTTGAGTGAGAATAAAATACCATGCATTGTATAGCGGTATTTCCCATAGTGTGTATGTAAAACACTAAAATAAATATAAGTTGTAAATTGTCTTCAAGTGTTGAAGGAATGTGATAGAACTAGGAATGGAAAAGAAATAAGGTGGAAGGGAAGCATTAGACTGGTGGGAACAGATATTTAAGATAGTGAGGAAGTTGGCGTTTGAGGGGCAACTCGTATATATTATGACGTCCTTTCTTAGAATATTTTTTTAAAGACCTGCATAAAATTAAGGTATCCTAATCAATGTTTCTTCGTAATATATTTTGACCTTAAAGTAGGTATATTAGAATAAATTCAACGAACAGCAGATTAAAGACCATTATTTGCCTACTCTCTTCATTTTGCACGACAATTTAAGGGGGAGAGGGACGTCGGAGAGTTATTATTTATTATTTTTATAAACAATAATTATTAATCTAAAACACTCATCCAAATTGAAAAAACCTTCCGAGCAAAGATAAATGTCGCCGGCAGGACTCGAACCCGCACCCTTCTAATGTCCGGTCAGATGCTCTACCGTTGAGCTACGTCGGCTTATCGCAAACCCGCCAAGTTAATCAATATATACTAGTGTTTCATTCAATAATTACTGTTTTTATTATATTTTCACCTGTAAACAACCAACTTTATTAGTATGAGAAAGGCTTGTAACGGCTAAATCCCTCAAAATAGATAGCGTCGAGACAAATTATGTCTACATTTTATTGGTGAAAATTGCTTTGACTTGTCAAATATTTATTAATTGATAAACTAAAGTTCTTAAAAACTTAAGACAAGATTTTTGTGCATAGCGCAAAGGGTAACAATTATTATTTTTATAAACAATAATTATTAATCTAAAACACTCATCCAAATTGAAAAAACCTTCCGAGCAAAGATAAATGTCGCCGGCAGGACTCGAACCCGCACCCTTCTAATGTCCGGTCAGATGCTCTACTGTTGAGCTACGTCGGCTTATCGCAAACCCGCCAAGTTAATCAATATATACTAGTGTTCCATTCAATAATTACTGTTTTATTATATTTTCACCTGTAAACAACCAACTTTATTAGTATGAGAGAGGCTTGTAACGGCTAAATCCCTCAAATAGATGGCGTCGAGACAAATTATGTCTACATTTTATTGGTGAAAATTGCTTTGACTTGTCAAATATTTATTAATTGATAAACTAAAGTTCTAAAAAACTTAAGACAAGATTTTTGTGCATAGCGCAAAGGGTAACAATTATTATTTTTATAAACAATAATTATTAATCTAAACACTCATCCAAATTGAAAAAAACCTTCCGAGCAAAGATAAATGTCGCCGGCAGGACTCGAACCCGCACCCTTCTAATGTCCGGTTAGATGCTCTACCGTTGAGCTACGTCGGCTTATCGCAAACCCGCCAAGTTAATCAATATATACTAGTGTTCCATTTTAATAATTACTGTTTTTATTATATTTTCACCTGTAAACAACCAACTTTATTTATATGAGAGAGGCTTGTAACGGCTAAATCTCTCAAATAGATGGCGTCGAGACAAATTATGTCTACATTTTATTGGTGAAAATTGCTTTGACTTGTCAAATATTTATTAATTGATAATTGTTTAGTTTAAGACAAGATTTTTGTGCATAGCAAAAGGTATGCACAAAAATCTTGTCTTAAGTTTTTTAAATTATCAAATTAATTATTGTCATTAATTCAAAATAATGATAGTATTATTACGCAATACGATAAACATAATGTTTTTAAATAGAAAAATATTTATTAAATATTTTTTTTAATTAACATAGGGTAAGCATTTATCAAAATATAACCAGAAATGTTACTTTTTTCTGATCGTCCCATTATGTTTTACAAAATATTTAAAATACCCATATGACTTTTAAAGTGGAGAAAAAGTATTTTTAATCATTTATCGTTGCGTTTTTGTAAATAAACGTAACCAAAGATTTGTAATCCGCATTATAAAAAAAAAATGTTTTTAAAAAATATACCGTTAAGCAAAATGTATAAATAAAAAATATACCGTTAGCACAATGTATATTTTTTTATTGCATTTTTCTATTCTCTCAGAATGTGTTTGTATGTTCATGAAAGCGTTAGCAAGGGTAGTTTTGTTGATAAAACCATGCTTTTAATCCTGTACAATACTAACCATCTCATAAAAGTTGTTATTGGGCACTCAACATGGATTTGGAGAAGAAGTGAGTGCGGGGCATTAAAAGGAAACACAGTTATTTCCAAAAACTTATTTTATTCATTCTATATAAAACTTAGGAGGACTCATTCCACTTTATTACAAACATATATTAATTCGAAGGAGAACATTCCATACACTAACACTAACAAGGAAAACTTAAATAATAATTTTAGGGACCTTTCCACCAACATTCCTTAATAATGATTTCATTTCGAAAAGCTTCGCCTGAGAATATTTTTCATGTATCCTTAAAATGGTATTTTTCACTGATATCTTTTAATCCAGGGATTGAAGCTCATCTGTTGAGGCTATCGTTCCATGATTTGAAGAAGAAATGATAACAGGGTAGATATTGTTGGAAAATGACTCTATTCATAATGATCGGGTTATGTTGATGAAATGGCCCCATCTTTGGTATTTGACAGTTGGTTGATTGGAGTGGTCGATGCGAGAGGTGAGTGCGAGGAAATCACGTTCTGTCTTCTTCGTCTTTCTTAATGACGGTGAATTTGTTGCAGAGAAAGAAAATAATTACCTCGGGCGATGGCTTTTGTATTTTTTTCGAATCCATGGCCTTACGTAAGTTCCTCATGAGTTTTTTGTGTGGCGCTTCCTGCAAAGCGAAAATAATATTAGTGACTTGGATAAACAAAGAGCGTGACGTAGATCCAAAGCTACTACGGCTCATGCCAATAGATCTTCCGGGTAAATGTTTTGATGAAATAATAGATAAATCATCGTTATTCCTGGGTAGATATTTTTCAAATTATTGTTTTATTTTTCTCGATATTTTTACTACTGGAAATGTGTTGTACAATGGTTCATTCCGATAATGGTACTACAATTAGAAACTTCGTGAGAAAACTTTTGGCAGTTTTTATTTATTTATTTGAAACACGTTATCTAATAATAACATGTAAGAAAGCTTTGACTGCCCAACTGGGAACAAATCCCGTTTTAGGACAGTCAAATTGACAAGTTTATATAAAACATAAATTTATAATAATTTAACTCATTTAAAAAGATCAATTTTGTCTTTCGCCAAAGCTAATCAATTTTATTATATTCCTTTTAATGACTTCTATAAGAAAGACTTCTAATTATTGTAAGCTAAGTGGTTTATTAATGAAGTATCGGAGCAGGTTCACGTCCACGCGATCGGGGGTCAACTCCATCCCTTCACTCACCTCATCCCCCGTGTTGACCTCGATGATGGGCGGCGGCGACGTGTCTAGCACGATGGGGTGCCAGCACTTGCGCTTGGCCAGCTCGGGGCAGGGCGCCGGGCGCGGCGGCGGAAGGTTAAGCAGGTTCACGTCCACGCGCTCCTGTCTCTCCCGCTCCTCCTCCTCGGCCATCAGCGCCATGGCGGCGGCGCGCTGCTCCTCGGGGGTCATCTCTACTTCTTCAACCTCCTGGTCCTCCAATCTGATGGATAAATTACACTTACATATTTACAACTATCTGAATAGCATTATGAAAACTCTCTCACGCCCCTTCTACGTCCTGGCCCTCAAGTGCAATGTGGATAAATTACTCTTATTATCAATAATTGTCTGATAACCCTTTACTACTATATACTTATGTGTATCTTTGATATCTCTCGCCTCTTCCTTATTAAGTCTAACATGGGCAATGTGTAAACCATATCCAATGCTTATTATTTATTACCTATCATTTAAATTCTGTTTCTTCGTCAGATCATATATATTCTATGATCTGAGGTTTTTTTTCTATTGTACAATGGGATGATAGTTGGATGTTTAAATTCCTTGAGCAGTCGAGGGCTTCAGACGATTTAGTCTCCTATTTTGATAGATAATAATAATAATAATAATAATAATAGTTGGATGATTTGTATAGCGCCGGTTTTGTGAAAAATCACCTCAAGGAGATATCTCCAATTTGGAAGGCCTGTGGTGTTAAAGCATAAAAGGCAACATAATAGTAGTGTTAATAGTAGTTACTGCCCTATTCCTGCATATATTATTATGTTCCTGGTAATAACATTTTTTTTCGCAGACATTGAGTCATTTTAATCTCATGTCGTTGAAAGCGGAAAGTCCGTCCGAATGAAACGACAAGATTTTTCAAATGGTGACCTTCTTAACTCCTGGGAATACATGTGCATGGGAACGTATTGTACACTTTTTTTTTATTAAAAAGGCTGTGACTTCGTGAAATTTAACATGCCTTTTCTATCTGGAATTACATTCTCGGGTTACGAATAACTTGACGATATTTGAAAGTCTTCTACTACCATACCACTAAGCGGAAAATGTTGGGCGACTTTGTCAGCCGTGGAATCGAATTCACGATTCCTGGGTGGAACCCAGACGCGATGCCCACTCAGCCACTGATAGCCACTTTAAACATTAATTAAAAATAACTACCTATAATAAATACAAGCTTTTGCGTCGAACTTGCGAAGAGCAACGTTCTTAATCACAAGACATTAAAAGATATATCTGAGAAGACGACACATGATATGTGTAGATTATTGAGATGCCCCAATGGCTTCTAATAGCCTCCTCATACTCTGCCAAATCGATAATAAATAAATATTGACCAGCATTGTGCCAACCGGAGATGATTTCACTAGCCTAAATAATAGCAGGAAAACAATATTGCATAATGTACGAATATTCGACATCATTGTTTAAGTATGGTTAAACACATCACAAAAACCACCTATTACTATTTATCATGTTACCCATTATGAATCTTTTGTTAAACAAATTGTCTTAATAGGTTTTCTTTTGTTTATTACGCCATGATGATCGATGAATACAATGCGGAAATCATATATAGGTACTTTGTTTTTTTTTTCTTCTGTAATCAAACTTAGGCGCCTATGTACATATTTCAATATATTACCATTTATAAAACATATATATCCGTTGTTTCAGTGTAGAAAACACAAATCATTTTCCGTCTAATTAATCTTACTTGGTCATTGATACGAGCACTTAGCAATTACTCAAAATATTATAATCTGACTAGGCTACTGTCATTCGAATAGCTCGATGAGAGCACGATGTCTCGAATCCGACGACCTTGAGCTTTAATACCAAGGATTAGTAATAGGGCAATAGGCCACCATTTACGTGAGTTTTTTTTTACGGTAAGCACTGCTTAATGTGATCACCTTTAACCCCCGTCAATTTTAAGTAGATTTAACGTATTTTAAGTATAATTAATTTTAGACAATGTGGCGATAAAAAAATTGCCTGATTATTCGTGTATCGAAATGTTTCTATATTTTTTTCGACATTATACTTCATTCTCGAGAAAATTGAGCATTTATTTGATGACAAATCAACTAAAATCACCGATTGAACATGTTAAGTCGGTCGGTTGTCATTTGATTGAAGGGATACCATATGTAAAAATAAATTTTATGGCCAATAAGTTGCTTGCATATTACAAACACATTAAGCAGCGAATGTAATATTAAAAAAAAAAAAAATTAGTTGTTTACTAAGACCAGATAAGATAGTTGAAATATTCATATTATTAATAAAATGAAAATTAACAAGATGATTTGCAGAATGCGAGATGGCAGATATCAATTGGTCGTAGTTATGCAGAAAGCATCCAACCCAAAAAAATAAAGCTGAGAAAAGGGAGTTTGAAAATTTCAAGATACAAAAGCATACTACAGCATTTGTGGAATGAGTATCACTTTTTGTATATTGTTATTGCATTTGGAGCTTTGATGTTTTTTAGCATATAAAAATATCTCGTATTAATCTGTAGGAAAACCGACTTTGGCAATTTGGGGGTTGGACGCTTTCTGCATAACTACATCCAATTGACTTTTTATTCGATATTAGAAAATAATTCATATCTTGTCTATTGATTGCCAAACAAATTGAGAATTTCAAAGAAAGGTGTTTTTCCAATTATTGTATAAAACTTCTGAGTAGATTGATTCGATCTACTGAATCAATCGAATTAGTGAATCAATCAAGCATCGGATAAATCCGATTTTACCGGATTAATGGATTTATTGGTTCACTGGAATTAGATCGTTTCTCGTACCTTTCGAATAACTTAGTTGTGTTACAGAAAGATTTGACGTTTGATGACTTTATTCAACTCTCGTGAAATGATGACGTACGTTTCAGCGGATTAGCGGAAGATAATCGATTTATAAATTATAACCGTGGAATTTGGTATTCTGGATTACGGAAGTTGCGTGCTGCCTTGCTTCATTGCGGCTGTCTCCCCATTATAGGTTCAAAGAGTTAATAACGACAGTAAAATTAGTTTTGGATATCTCCAAAGACGAAGTTATAAGCTTTCAAAGTGAACTTGGGAAAAACAAATACTTGTGACCAGTGGCGGCTCGTGACTTTTGAGTGCCCACACTGCCCCACCTACCATCTAAATCTTCATACAACAAAATTGAAATTTCGAAAAAAAATAAAAATCATTTTCGGCTTCAACAAGATCAATAACGTCGTATTTTTCAAATCTTAGCACTCTAGCTCACTCAATAGTCACGATCCGCCACTGCTTGTAACGTCTCGAGACACGATTCAGTAAAATTCACAATTCGAATGACAATTCCGCATACTGCCTAGCCAGCAGCGGCGTGCAGTCCATAAAGGCTGAAAAGCTGCGCATACCCTCAGAAACATGAGCCATACGAATAAATTACACAAAAAAAATTAATTGTGACAAATTTATAATCAAAATGTTTTTTAAATGAATTCGGCAGGGAACGTGCTCTTTGCTAATTTATTAAATTATCCATAAAGATTAGCGGAAGATGATCATCGAACGATGCACGCCACTGCTCGCCAGTCATTTTATGTACCGTGACTTCTCACTCTTATCGGTCGGCCGGCAAGTTTCTTCTAAAATATCAACATGTTGAAGGTTTATGTCTTTAGCTATTCGTTATTTTCCAAAAATTCAAAAAGTTCTGTCCTCAGCATGCTCTAAATAATATGATGCATTTGTAGATAACATGAAAATTCGTTGTAGGAGACAACCTCGTCCCAAAACAGGGCTTATTACAAACAATTTTGTATTTTTTTCTAAATTTTCAAGAATTATTTGTTTCATTTAAGAAAGTAGGTATTAAAAATGCTATAAAGCGGTAGATTTATAATCATTTCAAGTGCTCAAAGTGAAAATTAATATAAAATTCTTTAGTTCGCTCTCAAACTAATTGTATTTTTTTTATTTATTAAAGTTTTTAATCTAGCAAGACTGGGTGGATAGTGCAAACCCAATCTGACATATTACATGAAATATGTACAATTTATTTCCTTCAAATTAATAGAGAAATTAATATAATAAAAAGGTTAAATTACCATATAAAAATATTTAAATATATAAAAAGAAAACGAGATTTTTTTTTTATTAAAAAGGAAAATAAAAAATAAAAAAAAAGGAAAATGATAAACATAATAGTTAATAAATTTATATAAATTAAATTTAATGAAATTAATTTAAGGGTGGTAGCCGCATCATCTGCATCCATCGCTCATTGAGTGGAGAGCTGAGCCACTCGGATGCGGCCACGACAATGGCGTTGGTTGACTTCCTGTCCTGCCCCAGAAGCTGGCTAGTCGGTGGCGAAGTAAGGCGGGTATTGAGTGGACCCTCCCTTGAGTGAACATCGTTAATGTAGCACATCCTTAGCTTGTCCCATTGGGCTGTTGAGCATTATGTCCACAGCTCAGATGTGCATAGGGCAGTGCAGTATGTCTTAAAAAGCAGTTTCCTGACATCGTCGCTACAGTGCGACCCCTTAGAGTAACAAGGTTCCATCTGACACAGCAATGTCGTGCGATAATGTGCTCTAGAGAGAGCAACTTTAAGGCTCATTATCGCATAACATTGGAGTCTCAGATGGAACCTTGTTATTCCAAGGGGTCGAGTGGTAGAACCGCCTTGAGAGCATTCCGGCGCGTATATTAATTGCTCTTTGACGTTCCATATCTTCCACATTTTTCATGTCTTCTGTATGGATATTTCCCAGGTATTTAACCTGTGAGGCCACAAGCAGTATATTTCCTTCTAGCCAGATTAGTGGGATAATTAGTGGTTTCTTCTGGTGTTTAAATAATAATGCATTCACAAAGGTGGAAATACAATATTTAATTGTTATTAACCTACCTGGGTAGGTACAGAAGGGCTTTGATTATTATATATCTGATGACATTAAATATATAAAGATATAAGATATACAGAAAATACTAAATAGTTCCGAAGACATGTGAGTTCATAGGTGCTGCAGTATTCGTTACTGCTATTAGAATTGTGAATTGTACTGATTTGTGACTCGTGACATCACGGGTTCACTTTGAAAGTTCTTCTTCGTTTATTTTTTGAAATACCGAAAAACTGATTTTACTGTCGTTATTACCTCTTTAAATATAATACATTTTCATCAAAATTAAACATTAGGAGACAACCTCATTGTGCATTGAAGATTTCAAAACGGTCGTTTTATTATAGTATTCTTCCGATTGTCATAGCCAACGTAACAAATGAGCGCACAAGTTCTTTACTAAATTGATGGAGAGAATGTATTTTGATAAGAAATTAGACGCATTTTTGAAAAATTCTCTAATTTCTGTTTATTGTTCATTTTTCTTAAGGCGGGCTGTATGTATGGGCGGCACGCCACTGCTAGCTTTAAGAACGGTTTGAAAACAAAACCGGAAATTGAAATGGATTTTGAAGTGTGAAGTTATGAATGCAGAAAACATTAATAATTATTCTATTCATTCCAATTATTCATACCGGATGACATCAGAATAAATCAATTATTTTCAAGTGCCCAATGCAATGAATGCACTCTGAAGTGACCGGAACATTTTAGTATAATTCTATTAAAATGAATCAAACAGATGTTTTCATGGCTGGCGGGAACTAGAAAGTATCGTGACTCAGTTTTCCCGGGGTTACTTCAGAAGTTTCCAAAATAGAATCGAGGCCCAGAAATTAAAATTAAAAGAAAACACATAATCCTGTATAGCCGGGAAAGCAAAAAAAAATCTACCATATTGTGAACGCAATTAAACATTTTATCGCATCGTTAAATTACATATTATGTTTTAGAGCAATAATTGATGTACATTTGGGTAATTTCATCACAGTGGTAACATTACACGGTCACTAATATGCGCCAGTGATGCTTAGTATAGTTTTCCTACTTTTTTTTTGAAAATGCTTAAAAAGCAAGACGTGATACATCCTACTAGATATTTCAAAGAAATGTTTTCCCCGTGAAAAATATTTTGATATTTACATCAATATTTTTAGAAAAAGATATTTGTAATTTAATTAATTTTAATAATTAAAAAATCTGTCCAAATCACAAGCTTATGCTTTTCATTTATATTTTTCTATCGAAAGGCTTCTTCAGCTAACTTAGGTAATATATACTCATATTGGGCACGCTTCCTAGTGCAAACATTTAAAAAAAATGTATCTTCACGCTCTCCAGCCCTTAGGAAAATAATTTCCCTCAGGGCCTATGTGATATCATAGATATAAAGGATCTTGAGGATGCTGTGTGGAGGATTTTTTCAGGAGAGGGAGGAGTGAACAAGGATCTCGAAGAGGCCCATGTTATAGGAGGGAGGAAACACAAAGGCCGACAAATCGTTCCACAGCCGGGCCATTGAACTCAAGAACGAGTCGTAGAAACGACCCGTTCTCATGTGACAAATATCAATCGTATACAAATGCTGTGCGAGTTTATGGCGTGTTTCCGACTATGCACTTTTTAAATCGTGAAATTTAATCCGTTTAACTTTAATCGTGGAAGTAATTGAAACTTCGTTGGTCATTTTTATACGCGATCGAGCATTTGTCAAATTCAGTTTATTGTTGACGTGGCATTTTACATTCCGCGTGCAATTTTTAAGTAACTAAAATATGGTGAGGATCGAAAATAAATCATAAAAGTTTTAAACTACTGAGAATCGCACCTGGAGTTCCAAAGCTAACAAAGACCGAGTTCCACAACGCAGGTCAACTACTCATATCGAAGAAAATATACGTTATTTGGGTAATTAGATTGTAAAAGTATAAAAACAACTTAGAGTTAAATAAAATAAAAATCAAGTATCAAGGACAATAAATTCAAGTTTACCACTATAAGATTAATGCTTATGTAACGCAAGTATGGCACGTTTCGGGAATATCTGATGGGGTTTGTTCCGTTGATACCATTGAATATTTCGAGAAGGTATCTTACTTGGAGACAGCGAGGTCGATGGAGTCCCCCGCCTCATCGATGATCTCCCTGGCCTTCTCCAGCGTGAGGCTCTCAGTCTCCATGCCGTTGATCCTCAGCAATACGTCTCCCGGGCGGATTCCTGCCGCGGCTGCTCTACCGCCCTCTTGGACCTGCAATAATCACATTATGTTTTTATATACTATTTTATTTCGTTGAATGACGATAATCTGATGAGAGAAATATTGCTTTAATTTGACGAAATTAACAAAATCTGATATAAAACATTTTTTAAATACTTTAAATTGTTCATATAACAAGTTTAATTTTCTATCTTATGTTACTGTCAAATGTATTTTTTTTAATGTTCGTTACACTATAGTTGAAAATTTGCTATATTTTTTATATATTGTTGTAAAAATCCATGTAAACGCCCAGATGGGCGTATAATCAAATGAATAAAATAAAAATAAATGTTAACTGTTTGTTAATTCACATTCCAAGATGTTTACCAGGATTTGCAAGGCGTTCTTTTCTAGTTTTTAGGGTGGATGTGGAGGAATTATTTTACGGGTTAACTAAAAATATTTATTCCCGACTGTACCGATCGCGGAAACAACATTTTTTCCGTGTGTTTTTCTAATGGTTCCATATCTGCGTGCACATATCTATCTGATAAAAATATATAACAATTTAATCATTGAAGAAAATAATATTAACATAACCTAAATGAAACATGAAAACGGAAAAAAACAACAGAAAATAAAAAGATTTCAGTCGCATCTGGGACTCGAACCCAGGACCTCTGCCTACCCGGGGCAACCGCTTAACCAACTTAGCTAATGAGACCAGTTCAATTTATGTCATATTCATCGATATCAAATATTACGATGAGGTTTTTAAATTTCAATAAAAATAATTAATAATTTAAAAAATGAATATATAACAATATTCGATTATTATTAAGAACTTACTTTTCAAAATTGCAAGCCTTTTTTTTATTATGATTTTAGTTACTTAAACAAATTTTAGATATGTTTATTTATGTTGGTGATAATTTTTATATTGGGAACATTTTCAAATTTAATATGATCTGAAAAGAGATCGTCTTATCTACCGATACGCCTTAAGGAATCTGTTCAAAATCAGACAAGCGTTAAAGTATCCACCAATAATATGTACTCGTATTTTATCAGACGATTATAATTTATTTTACATGTAAATTGTGTAATTTTATTTGATTCTGTATAAACAAAATTTCTCAGTTTTCTTATCGGCAAATCGTGTTACATCCCGTAATTGTTCACGGGTAACAACTAGTATGTTTAGTACCTACATAAAAACAAATGCTCTGTTTGACGTAAATCACCTTTTTTCATCATATATAAATATTATATATATATCGTCGAACATTTCTCCGTCTTCCTGTGTCAACTGTGGTTAGAGGTGCACAAATGTGGAGATAATCTTCACTACCCAGTGAGCGGGCTGCCTATTTCTGCTGTAGGGCTTTTATTTATTTTTATTTCAAAGAATTGTAAAATGTGTTTTATGTGCTAGCGGCTGATACCAATCTTATATTTAAGGCCGCTCACTAAGGTAATGGAGGGTATAAGATGGAAATAAGATTATTAAAAAAATAAACCCACTTTTCTACTTTGCCGGTCTGAACAACAAAGAAACGAACAAACTAATAGTAATAACTAGTGGCGACTTTTGAGTGAGGGCACTGCCCTACCTACCATCTACATCTCCATACAAAAAATTGAAAAAAATAAAAATAATTTTCGTCTTAAACAACATCAATAACGTCGTATTTTTCAATCTTAGCACTCTAGCTCACTCAAAAATCACGAGCCGCCACTGGTAATAACAAATGTATAATACCATCACAACATTTAGTAGTATGTATTACATAAGATTAAATTGACACGGTGAAAGATTCAACAATAGCTTCTAACGCATCAGAGTGGCGGCCTATCGTTAGATAAAGATAACACCGGAAACTGAAAGAAAATGTCACACGCCTTTTAGACCGGTCAATAACACGTGGGGCAAGTGCCAAAGCTTTAAAGTTAGTTCACCCATAGCCAAAGGGGACTTTAAACAAATAAATAATGTTAAACAATTCTTCAAAAAAAAATTTAAAATTTTGGCCTACCTAGTTTTTGTGTCATTTTGAATGTAATCTGTAAATTCACCGAGTGTTTCAGAAAAAAAAACACAATATTGTATTTACATTAGTTTTTAACTATTAAAACACTTGTTCAATAAATCTCTATTCGATGAAGCGTAACGAATCACACTGAAAAACCACAATCACAATAATAGAAAACAATCGGTTCAATTATCTAGGGCGTTATGTCGCACTGATTATTCGGTGTTAACTTACGTGGGAACTGGTTTAAGGGTGGTCGGGTTTAAAAAGATTTGGTAAATGGGTCTTCTTGCGTAGGGTGCTCTGGAGGTAGCAGGCAAAGCGGGACTGTTGGCTCTACCCGGATGACTTGGCCGGGGGAGAACTGTGCGTGTTGTGGTAACACTGGTAACTATACTACGGATGTTTTGGAAAACGGCCAGCAGCATACAACACGCCAGATGAACTTGTTGACGCCTGTGACGCTTAACAGTGTGATCTGTTCGGTCGATTTATTATTATATTGATTTTTCATTAAGTTTCGAGATATTTTTTGCATTTAGTACGTCAAATGAGATAATTTTGTAATTCACTTAGAATATACCTACCGTAACACTTTTTATAACTAAAATACGCCATAAAATTTTACTTCTGCCCAAGAATGAACCATATTGTGCCTTTTTAAAGGTCTAAAATAAAGTATTGCCTTTAAAGATTGACCTTAGAACCTGCAAATTTAATTATTTTTCAAAACCCTTTTCATGATATCTTCAAACACGCCACAATAGATTACAGTAAAACTGTAAGAATTCGAAAGTGAAACCATTCATGTCTAAAGAGATTTGAACAGAAATAAATATTTTATATGGCTAAACGGATTAAAATTATAAATACACTATTCATAAAAATAAAAAAAGTACTTTTTCCCATAATTTTAAATAGATACATATGTATTTATAAATTTATATCTACGTGTGCTATTATTTTATGTTTAGAATACGTGCATTCCCCATAAAATCACGATCAGATAAAAATTACCTAAAAAACACACGGCGTTTTGGATACCTTATTTCTTAAGAATAAACGTTTCTTAACCACCCTATCTTTAAAGTCGTTAAAGTTTCTCCGAGTTAGTAGACGAAACATCGTTAAGTCAAAATTGGAAGTCATGAACCTATTGTTTGGGTAAACGCTCTTTTAAAACAAACGTCCTTTAAAATTCGCAGAAAATTTACATGAGACTGGAAACAATTAGTTCTACGTCTTTTTTTGACACCTCTAATTCGATGATAATATGGCTGCCAAAGTAAACGACTGCTCGATGGTGATGAATCTTCCTTGCCAACATGTAAACAAACATTATTAATGACTTTTAAAATGCCAATGTGTTTTTAAACATTCGATGCAAAATGCAGTGCAATGTTTGGTCTCAACACTCGGTCAAAAATTTAAAAAAAAAAGTTTGTCACTTACTATTTCTAATAGATAAAATAATAATAAAAATAGTGTCATACGTACAGTTTTATTTTTATTTTTTTATTTATGGGCTTGTAAAATATGCTATGCAACGTTACAAAATCCCTAGTAGCCTAGTACTGAGGTCAACATTATTTATCAATCTTTAGGTTTTTTTAAGTAATTTTTATTCGTTTTGCAGTTGACTTGCGCTTCTGTACCATCTGTGGGATCTCTTTAAAGTGTATGTGACTCCATTTTCCTTACTAAACATTTTCTATACTGGCTATATATCGATGAAGATGCTCACCATGCTCCTCACTTATGCTAACCAAGTTATCAGAGAAAAAAAATCCAATTGAGAGTGCATGTTTTCCTAGGCTGTAATTAGATCAGTGACAATCTTGACGTGATATTCGTGTTTTTTGTTACCCAAGATTTTTTTAAGACAGACTTGAAAGTTGAACATTCAGTTAGGTCTATGGGTTTTAACATCGTGGAAAACTGTTGATCTTTAAAAATCGCTCTTATTTGAGGTCTTACAAAGATTACTTTGCGTCACTTATCCTCGGAAACATTCCTGCACTTTAAACCGAATTTAGCTGGTGGTGTTGGAACCGGTAAAATTCTAAAAAAGACACGGCTTACAGTAGCCGACTCGATGGATGTTAGTACAATCGAGATGTTTCTTTTTCTTTTTTGATACTGTAGATACATTAGTTTGGCAAAAATAGCAATTACTGGTGTGATCCTTTGGCTCTCTTCTCGGAATCACAAAGGGTATTGATTGTCGCGATCTTTTAAGGGGATCGGCTCTCTATATGATCGCTCTTTTCGCGTAAATGGCCCTCTCATTTGGAATAAACTTCCCCCAGCTCTTACTAATGTCCATAAATTGACTGAATTTAAACGGGCTTTAAAAACAAACTTATTTAAAAAATCCTTCTCTCTATAAATTTTAATTTCTTTTCAATTTATTATAAAAAGTCATTTCCTCGAGCCTCTGGTAGTTGTTTGGTTTCGGTTTCCTCCGTATATATATTTTCTAAAAAAAAAAAAATTTATGTGAAGTCCGTTATTGCTGAACATAACCCGACTCCTGTCTTAAAATGTTACTATTTTTGTAGTAGTAATATTGTGAATGTATTATTGTTGTATAGCCATATGTATACTGTATAATATAATGTAATTTTTTTTTTATGAATATGCACCTAAGGAGTACTGTAGGAGTAATATTAAGAATAAGCAAGAATGTATGTAATATGTTAAGAATGTATAAATAGTATGTAAAAGTAGCACTGTAGAAATACCACTGAATGGAGTTATTTAATCATGTTTAAGTTTATTTAGAGTTAAGCGCACTTGAAGTGAAATAACACAAAACTGCGCTATATAAATGCTTTGTTATTATTATTATTATTATTATCGGCTACAAAAAATATAAAGACATTTTCTCAAACGGGACTGTCCTAAAACGGGATTTGTTCCTAGTTGACAGTCAAAGCCTTCTCAAATGTTTTTGTTAAATAATGTGTGTTTCAAATAAATAAATATTATTATTATTTTCGAAATCAGCACACAATTTTCACATTAAAATTAGATATCCTCACTAAAGGGACAAAAATGTGTTGACCAGTGTACTTATAATGTTTGTTCTCTCAGTTATATCAATAGAGGTATAATTAAATGGTCAAATAATTAAATCACCACATAACCTACGAGGTATGATAGATAAAACCTTAAGAATTTATAAATGATACATTTCATACAGTTCTCATGATCGACGAGTATTAAGGAAATCCAATTTTGCGTCATAATGAACAGAAGTTAATTGTGTTATTAAAAAACTAGTACCTACATATCGTCGCTGGGCACGTAGGTAATGCCTACAATGTGAAAACCCTTAAACAATTTAAAAGCAGAAAAATTAATGGGTTTCCCCTTTTTAACTTGTACATATGTTGCTAAATATGATTTGAGAGTTCACATTGAGTTTGCCTTCTTTTTCCGGCTTAAATATTGTTCTTTCACTTTCCCGTTAAATTACAAATTATTATTCACATTGGACGTATTACGCGCCCAGCGACGATATTATTTATTACGTAAGAAGCAATGATAATATTAGAAATAATTCTCCGAAGGTAAATACTAGTGATTAGTGATTAGTGTAATGACATGCTTAGTTAAATGCTTCACTGAACTAGAAACGGTGGCAAATTGTGATTCTCTTCGTCGGCAAACCCAGGCTGAGGAATAGTTGTAACTTCTCCCACATTCTCCACTTCTCCAAGTTTCAGCTCATTTGGGAACTCGGGAGACGATATCATGGTCTGTATTTCTACAATATTCTCTTCATCTTGGATCTCGGAAAACGGCAAGGTTTTAACTTCTTCGTGTATCTGAATTGCATTATCATCCTCAGGATGTGAAATGGTATTTATCTTTTTGCGACGCTTATCTTCTTCACCAGGAATCTTAGGAAGCGGAATAATAGTAACTTCTTCAAAATCTTCTTCGTCTAGGTTATTATGAGATGATTTGATCTTGACTTCACCAAAATTCTCTTCATCTTCTTCGACAGTCTGAATTCCATACTCTGAACACTCTCCGAGACTCTCATCTTCTTCATCTGGAAACTCGACAATTGGCGAAGTGCTGACTTCTCCGATATTCTGATCCTCGTCATCTTGGAATACGGGAATTCGTACAGACTTCACGTCTCCTTCTCGGTGACCGCAGTAAGAGTTGAACGCCTCCATATAGTGGAGTATCTTTCGAGGATTTTGATGATTCATTTTTAACTACCTTTTTGGAAAGTTTTTGTGGTGTACAACAGTTATAAGTTTTGTGCCTTATAGAACATAAAAAAAAATATATATTTTGAATCAGAAACAGTAATTTGCGAACCAGTTTTCAGTTGGCAGATTGAATAATTTGCCCTCATCAATTCTGACCAGCAGTTTTCAGATTGTGTTAGTATTTAGCAACCGAACAAAATAAATGAACATATCGCAAGAAGCGAGACTAAAATACGGAAACGAATAGGTGTATCAAATAAAAAAAAACATCTTAAGTAGACCTTGAAAAGAAACAAGTTATGATAACATTACAGTGTTACTTGTAACTGGAAAAACGTAACGTTCCTACGTAACCGTGTTTTTTACTGTAGGTATGTACCATACCGATGCAGAAGTTTTTTTTAAATGAAACATTTAATAGGCTTTTTGTTAAGAGTTCAATACTTTTTAGACGGTAGGTATGTACCTAGTCAATTTCAATAAAAGAGAGACTTCCGTCTATAAATCAAGTTCTTGGAGATAAGAGTTATACATAAATTCATTATTGTGAGTTTATTTGATTGTCACAGACAACATTTCTTTGTGTAATTGTTCCACCAAAATGAACAATGTCATAATACAGGTTTTTAACAGACCAAAAGTTCCCAATCGCCCCATACACTTCGCCATCAAGCGACGAGATCGATAGATCCGATAGAACAGAAAACTAGATTTGAATGCGGCCAAAAATTGCTTTTCAGAATCGAAATATTGGATGCAACCGTAAAGGTAGGTTGTGACCATTGACCATTTTATTGTTTTTTTTTTTTTAACTTCAGTATTTGGAATTCGAAATAAAAGCACGCACTTCGTTGATTTCGGCAAAGACTTTAACTGGGCAACAAAAATGATCCGATCGTCTCGAGATTATATCTGATTAAGGGATTAAGGCAAACTGATTCAGTAGACTAGTTGTGTATGTAAAGTATTGGCGACACATTTAGATATTGGCATGTTGAATCCTCATTAATATGTTGCGATAGATTCTGGCAAAGTTAAATCATTAGTAACAGACATTACATACATTATTCACGCCTAATTATCTTTGGACGAGAGCAAAAATGTATCGATCGCTTCGCTTGTTATTACGTAGTCTTCTATCCATTCGATATGTTAAAAATAACTTCACAATAGCGCAAAGTTTTGGCGACAAATATAATTTAGATGAATGTAAGTTTTTTTGTAAATCAATTCGAGACATTCGTTAACCTTTCCTTGCCGGTGGTATCAAGAGTTGACTAAGCACAGCGTTCATATTTCAGGTATTCCCCAGCAATACATTTACGTATTGTGTGAAATAATAACAACATAAAAGTATTTATCGAACGCGACAAAAAAAAAATATTTTGTAGTAAAATCGGTAAAAAATTAGTCAATATATACATATGGCTGCGTGCGTTGCTTATTTGCCGAGTGGTGCGGTGGTGATCGAGAGTTTTGCGGGGTTTCGCTCGCCTTGCCACGATGCGCGGTCGTCAGTAGTAACCGACGTAGCCGGTGGTTTTCCGGCAACAATGGACGTATCATGCGTTTTGTGCACTTATACACAATATTTTACTTAGGTACGTATGTTATGTACATAATATATGTGTACTATCATTACAATGATTTACATTCGTAATTAATGTAAACTATTAAATTTTCTCCAACACTAAAATCACCATTTTCTAAATGTGCACACTGTACACCTCCGGAGCTCGCGGAATTTCTAGCACCGTATGGGAAAGGTTAGAGAGAATATTCGCTCCGAACTTAGCAATGACAATCTGTACAACCAGACCGGAATGCGAAACGAATGAGAAATAGAAGAATGACTTGGCGATTTAGGAAAATGGGTGACAAATTGTTTCACTTTTCATCACATTTCATTATATTTAGTTGTCTGTTTTTCTAAGAAATGGCAACAGGGGAAAATAAGTTCGTTGGCGGTTGTTTAAAAGAAACCTCTATCTTTTTACCCTCACATCCTCAACTTACGGTTACCTGACCCAAAAGTGATGAAGGGGGACAATCTAGCCTGAAATCAATTGAAAGTGAAGATGTTTCACCATAGGACAAAGCTTTTATCAGATACTGAAGAAAATATTATTTATTATATAATTGAAAATACACTTTGTATATACCACTTTACTTAAAATATATAAATATTTCTACATGTTTCGATAGCAATGCTATCATATTCATCTTATATCTTATCTATCTATCTATTTTATTCCTGAAGATGATAGCATTGCTATCGAAACATGTAGAAATATTTATATATTTTAAGTAAAGTGGTATATACAATGTGTATTTTCAATTATATAATTAATAATGATGCCACAAAGTTATCAATCATTTGAAGAAATTATAAAATATTATTTATTGTTGTGGTGTATTATTTTATTTATTTATTTATTGATACGTAGACGGTTTGCATAACTCCCGTGAGCACACGGGCCATAGACCCATTTTGCTATCTCCTATTTTACCTTATTCCTTTGAAAGTAACCCGGTCCCTTTGATAAAGTTCACCAGGATTGTCATTGGATATTCGGCTATGTCTCTTGATACCAAAATATGTCTCCCCGGGTAACTGAGCCTTCTTCCCATCAGGGTGGAACATTGGCACTATAGGAGAATTGGAGTCTCTTCATCGTCTTCAGATTTCCTACATCTATTAATGTTTTCAACTCCCAATAGCTGCATGTGTCTTCTGAGGTGGCAGTGTCCCGTTACTAGTTCCACCAGTTCCCTCGGCCAGTTTCTGTCAATATTGAGTAGTTGCCTGGTTCGTCTGGGGTTAGATCCGTTTATGAGTAATTTGGATTATCTCATTCACTTCCAGTGCCGGGATTTAACCCATCTTTGTGGTGATGTAAATACTGTTGATTTATTCATGGTAAAAGTTCTTCGATTAAAAAACCGTTGTCTCACCAACCAATCAAAAAAATTCATTTTAATATGGAATTCCACCATGAATTGACAGTTTCAAAATTAGAAATAATTAAAAGTTCTTCCTTTAGGCCAGCTATCTTTTTTATGATGATTTGAACATTCTTCTTAGTCCACTGAGTAATAACATCAGAATTTTCATTATGAGAAATACGAAAACATTATTAAAATATAACTGTATTTAAGTAGTTCCGAAAAGCAATCAACATTGCTGGTGGAATTATGAAGGACCCCCCTTTTTTTTTTTTAATTAGACTTTGATCAGACTTTCTCGTTTGAGGAAAGGGATTCAGCTATGCGCATGAAGTTGTGCAATGAAAAAAATTACTTTTGGGGGCTGACAGACATTTTAATAATATACTAATGAGAAAGAACGACTTTGCCCCTAGTTTTAATAACATTATGTGGTTATCCTACATGATAAGGGATCCTTAAAATAGTAAAATTATTATGTAAATTAATTTGTAACGATTGCAACTTTTTTTACACAGGAAAGACTTTGCCAACCATATTTCCAAAACAAATCATTCTTTTGATATAAATAAACGTTTAAAAAATTTAAAATAGTAAAATTATTATGTAAATTAATTTGTAACGATTGCAACTTTTTTTTACACAGGAAAGACTTTGCCAACCATATTTTGGAAACAAGTCATTCTTTTGATATAAATAAACGTTTAAAAAATTTACATACAAATTACAACAAAATATAAATTTGAAATTTTAGAAATTAGAACAAGTGTTAATAGTCAATTGAATGTAATTAATAATCAAATATTTTTAATCAATTTTTGTTTTGTTTATAATTAGTCTATTCTTGCATTATTGTATTCTATGTTTATCATTTGTCTATACTTGACATTATTATGTTTTACTATTTTGTATGTTCTGATGACGAAAGATTCGCTTTCGAAACATGTTAACTAACTAACTAACTAACTAACCATCACGCCGTTTCCCCGCAGGGGTAGGCAGAGAGGACGGACCGCCAAACAACTCGATCTTGGCATTCACTTCTTACTTCATTCGCTTTCATACGACGTCTCATACACTCTCTTCTGTTATTCCGACTTCTGACATGGCCCGACTCAAGTATTTGATCGTGCCACGTCTTCCTTGGACGTCCCCGGCTTCTTCTTCCATTCACATTCGCGTCATATATTCTCCATACACTCCTTTTTCCATTCATTCGCTCTACATGCCCAAACCATATAAGAGTCCCTTTCTTAATTTTGCTCACTACGCTCATTACTGCTCATTACTTTGCTATCACCACTTAATAAAGTGGTGATTACAAAGTAACTTTTATTTCATTTAGTAAAATTATTGATTAAAACCCTTTATATTACAGAATACATAGCTACCATACCGTAAAAAGTAAGAATTCCAATGATAACAACTTCAAGTTTATAAACCAGCATTATTTTGTTTAAATCTGGTATTGATTTCGAGAGCAATGAAAACACATTCAAATTCTCAATAAACAGTTAGTAAACTTGCTTGGTGACAATGTTTTTGTTCGGATTAATGAATCGGGTCATTTTTTTAGCATTCAATCAAGACTACACATCAAGGCCGCCTATATTGCGAATTAAGGTATAATAACTTATAGGTATGAATGCAGTCAAGTTGTACAATGCTCGAGTAATATGTTTTTTTGTTATCGTTGAGACAACTGAACAAATACTTTTGATCTATAACGATTTAAAAGAAGCTTGATGTCGTCAGTTTACACACGACCTTTTTAGACCCCTAGTCCCAGAGAGCTAAATAAATTGTTTATCCGTTCAAAAGAAAAAGTTAGAACACATTTCTTCTACTTCGGGCACACCAGACATGTTCAAAGCACATTTGTATCGGTTAATCTCTCCAGTAATTGGGATGCTAGACTTATCATTATCTTCGGTAATATTTAAATTGTCATTAATAAAAAACGTTTTTATACGCAGGACCAAAAACTGATCCTTGAGTAAAACCACAAAAATCCAAGAACAGGCTAGTTTGATGTGAAATTAGATCACATTCGTGTCCAAACTTAAAATAGGTTTATTAAACCAGAAAATAATTAAATTGGTTTATGTATTCACTAATTGAGATGCCAATCTTATCCCAGAAATGAAAAGGTATTTTTTTAAGGCATTAAACAGTTCAAAACTTTTTTCTGGTTTTAAACAGTTTCAAACTTTCCACATCCATATAAATTGAAAAATAATTTGATTGACGTCTTGGTTTCTTTAGTGGGCCATTTGAGTTGATTGAAATAACTTATAAGTTAATATCACAAAATTACAATATTTGCAATAATTATGCCATATGGCTTTGTTTACTATAAAAATCTGTAGCATTGAAACTGATTTTGTTATGATTGAACCTTACGAAAACGGTCGAGAATCGTGATTCATAAAGAAATATCTTTAAGTTTCATCGAAAACGTAGCAAATGCAAGTTTAACTGAACTGAAATTGAAAGATTGCGACATATTTGGGTTACGTAACACTTCGCCAAATGGTCCATTAACGTAATTGAAAGTTGATAACATTTTTAACTTGTCCGCGCCGATGACCCGAAGAAAATTGGTAACAAAAGCCATCAACGTAATTAATCTGGAGTAGTTCTAGTTCTACCAAGTCATTCATGCCAGACAGAGTATCATGTCGTGAATGTGCTACTTGCATTATGATTATTTTCCGATTCATAAATAATTTCTAGGGCGTTTAGCATTTTTTAAACTTTTTAATCGTTTTTTTAAACTTAGCATTTTTTTAACACCAACCATATGGTATAACGTTGGAAGAGCCACACAACATTTCAAAAAACGCTTTATGTCGACAAAATTATGCATATTTACTGAACGTGAACTATTGTTTGTTCATTGATGGATTCAGCCGTGGATTTCTTTAAATTATTTTATTAAAAAGCATAATTATTTTTTTGTTAGCTATTCCGTATTCTCAGTAAAAAATATATTCATATGATTTTTAATATATTTAAAATGCACGCAAAAATCTTTATTTGACGACAGTAGCTGAGTACATATTCAGACGAATCGTCGCAGTGGGCAGGTACAACATTAGGTACCTTTCTGCTCTGTGGTAACTGATGGCTAGTTCTATTTGTCTCAGGCAACTCCGGCCGCTCCGCTGCTGTGTTGACAATCTAATCAGTTCACTGACCCCGTGACTAATTTAGACACGGGGTCACCACACCTCAATGTGGTTACTATTGAATCAGCGGTATAAAGCAATTGAACAAGCAGGACCGGTGTGACAATTTAAAATATATTTTATTATTTTTCACGCTAGATATTTCATTTTCCTTGTACATACAGAACAGAGCACGATTTACGTACTATGTGAATATCAAAGTCAACTGTTCGAAATTATAAATTTAGACGATTTATCGGGTTGGAGAAGAGAGAATAACAATGTATTCAATCCCAACGGAAGGTACCGTTATTTTAACGAGCATTCACTAGTTTTATTTCCAGTAAAAAGTGTTTTTATTACATTAAAATATTTCAATGAATGGTTGGCTTCCAAAATAATGATGCTCAAGCATTTTTACAATACTGTTTTATTTATTTATTTTTATTTTTATTTATGTTTGTTTTGTTAATCCTCTTGTAAAAACTTTTTCTTCTCATTTTATTTTCTTTATAACTGTAAAATGTAGATTTATTTCCTTTATTTCATATTTTTTAATTGTGTAGGTACTGTAATACCTATATGGACTACATTGCATTGTACTATCTCTGCATGTACCCAGGAATAAACATATTATTACTATTAGCTATCCAAAATTCCCCCACTCCGAAAACATATAATAGATTTAGCCAAAACATTTTACACAAAATTAGAATCGAACTCAAATCCCTCCATCTCCAACCTCGGGCGCTGGATTTTCAGTACCGACCCTCTCCGTCTCCGCCCAAATTTCGTCTTATACCCTCCATTACCTTAGAGAGCGAGCTTAAATATAAGATTGCTATTAGCAAGTGCTGCTAGCACATAAACACAGTTTACAATTCTTTATAATATAAAAATAAATAAAAGTCCTACAGTAACAATAGGCAGCCCGCTCACTGGGTAGAGAAGATTATCTCCTCATTTCTTCATCTCTAACCACAGTTAACACAGGAAGAGGGAGAAATGTTCCCTGGCACTGTACACAAAAATTTTACAATACGATATACATATATATTAGCTATCCATTAAAAAGATTATTATAAAATAATTCGCCATCTATTTTGAAAAGTAGTTAAATGTCTTGTCTTCAATCCGGCTCTGACTGAACCAAATAACGTAAAAACCGTCCTTGTGACGCAGAAATCGTATTAATTTTTTTATTAAAATTTGTACGTAAATTGCGTCAGTATAAACAGGTGCTCTTTTTGCGGGGAAATTGGAATAAGGTTTTTTTTGTTCATGTCCCTTATGACTATTATACGTATATATATTATTGTATTATTTGTCTATTATTTGCTGGCAAATTACAAACGGACCGACACGCACGTGCTTGCAAATAATTTGTTACTGAAAACTGAAATACTTGCGTCATAATAACAATGAACGAAACGCAGTTTTTTTGTATTTCTTTATAAATTATAGGAGAACAATACCTGACACGATTTCAACGAAAATGGTAACATGTTCGTACACATACAGGTACACGTTTTACACAAGGTTTCCGGAAAATACTTACAAATGTACCTATAAATGTAATTATGTTTTATATTAATTAGGTACATCAGTTTGGTACGTACGTTTTTGGGAAATCTTAAAAGAAACGTTCTATTTCGTTTCTACAAATATTTGTCCAAGTTACTCAAAGCACAAAAAATACGGGCATGTTTATTGTAAAACTTATTAATTATTGAATTTTCGGTAACAAAGAGGAAAATCTATTTCCACGTGTCAATTATATTCAATAAATCATTGTTAATCTTATTAAAAATTATTAATTGTTTTTGTGTTTAATTCGCAGAACTCCATTTAATTTTTGAATGATCCTAATATAACATTAATTAATAAAGTGAGGAAAATTATATACTCACCGCTTCTCAGTATGTTCACATTATCAAAACAATACAACACATTTAAATAAATCAATTGAGAAAACATTGTCAGTTGAACATGAGTAAAAACACATTATAAATGTGAAAACCTCACAGAATTCAGAATTTTAATTGCTTTTTAACTAAATCGGTTTTACGGATAATAAATCATTACCCATCCATCCAAATTTTAAAGGGGTGGGAGTAAATTAAATCATATAAATAAGTCGTCACAATGTGGATTAACCACAGTTTGAAAATGGCCTTAAACGCCGAAACCGCTGTCACAATAATAACAACTAAAAATACTTGTAGAACTTAATAATAACATTATTAAATTTGATTTACATTAAATTTAAATTGTTAATCTTACTTGATTTTCCAAACTTCTTTTTTGTTACGAATGACCTTAAAATATTTGAAAATCTCCCACTACCGCCACAGAAAGCGGAAGATTTTGCTTGTGTCGTGATGGAGGACTTAGCCAGCTGGGTCGTACCGATCGATCCTGTCGAAGCGGTCGAACTAGTCGACCGATCTTTTATGATTATTTTTTATTTGCTCTGGTATGATGTATGATATTAGTATGATGCTCAATAAGTTGAAAATTAGAATTTTATAAAAAGTATTTCATTTCGTTAAGTGTTGTATCCTCTTTCATTATTAAAACTCTCCCTTACACAGGTACAAGTGGTCACTCGACAGCTGTCTTCTGAAAAACGTTTTTTTTTTCTATAATAATGAATACCAGTTCTTCCTTGACATATTTTTTTTAAATGTTCCATGAGCCACAGTGCCTCTGGAAAATCGACTCCTTAAAGTGGATCGTTTGAGCATTTCTTAGAGCGTGAAGTTTTATTTATTATTGTTTCTAAAATGTGCAAAGTTCATCAGTTACCTCGAACACCGTCAGTGGCATTTCAAAAGTGGCGCCACCCGTCAGCTGGAAGCCCCAAGAGGCGTCGCCATCTTTCACTATAGTCACTTCCGATGGCATTTTCACTCAAATCGGTTTCACTGTTGGCAGAATCGACACAAATCGATATTCTGCTGCACGGATTGGTCGCGGGATGGAATCGAATCGATATATTGAACTACGAACGAGAAATATCGGCTGAATTATCGGCTTTTGGTAAAAAGCGGCATCTGGATAACGATTATTGCGGTAATTTAATTGCAATCCGACACCGAGGAGAAAGTGTAACAACTTGGACGGTACGTGTGGTTTCCCAATGATATAGAGGAGTATTCTGGGAGATGGGGGACGGGGACGGGGACGGGAGAGCATAGGCTGGGAGGGGGAGGGGGAGGGGGGAGGGAAGAAGCTTGGAGAGACGCACATTGACAAACCTCTCCATTAATTTGACCTATTTGGCCCATTCAGGGAGACTACAAAGTGAAATATTTTCACATTTAATTTTGAAGTTAACAAAAAATGAAAAATAGATAATATTTTTTGTTTGGTTCATATAAGTAACGCTTTTAATTCGTCAATATTATGAAAATCATTCTTTTCGTAAAAGGAATTAAAAATACTTTTTTTTTACTAATCTCCCCATTTCACGGCATCGTTGGAGAGAGTGAATGGAACACTATACCACACTGTCATAACACACACTTTTGTTTCATTCGCATGCATGCGTCGTCTGATACGTTATAATATCATGTTATTCCTACTCTTGAAATGGTTGGTCTAAAACATTTCAGTCACTTGATCGTGCAATGTATTCTTGAGGCTTCCTAGCTTTCTATCCTATAATGCATCATATATTTTGGATTTTATCTATCCGACGTATTCATAAATCTGTTATAAGTTTATTTATGACGTAATTGTGTGCAGCAAAAAATCTTTGAAAAAAAATCTGGAAAAATCTTTAAATAAACAGCTGAATGATAAAATAAACATCGATATATACGGCTGATAGATCCGTCGTAACCCCTTCAAATTTCTCAAAAACCACCTCAACCCAGGCCCTGAGACTGAATAAAATCGACATCTTATTTATACATAATTATGTCATAAGCCATACTACCATAGATAATTTCATTATAAAATTTAAAATGTTATTAGTATTCCTGGGGCCTGATTCCGGTTATTTTTTAAGGATAGGGCATTGTACTTATCCTTAGGTTTAAAGACGTTTTGCTTAACTGCGGTTCCAGTTCTCTCGGATGACTGATGTCATTCACCGAATGAAATTCTTTAAAAACATCGATATTTGCTTAGTTTCAACAAAAGAAAACTTCGATAGTATCGTAAGCATTGACTTTAACATTATTAATTAACATTTATTGGATAATATTGCTATTAAATGATCTGAATTTACGAAATTACAACGTTTTTTTAATTACTACACCAAAAATCTGAAATGTTAGATGAAAATGAAATTTAATTTCTCAAAATTATAATAAACTACACGTGTAAAGTAAGTAATAATAAACTATACGTGTTAAGTATGTGTGATGCACCTATAATTTACCAATATTAGGATAAATTCTTCAGTTCCCCGTATTTGTGCGCAATATAAGGCACAATTTCACAATAACGACATTCTTCACAATACCTTTTCAAAATATCGAACCGAAGTAATACGTACGACCACAAATTGATGCAAGGGTACAAAATGTATCGAGACCATCTCCTGTCCCGATCCTATCTTCCTCTTCCTCCCCCCCTCTATATTATTTGTTTTTTTTTTCTAATAAAACATCTGTACTTAACCAATTGAATTGAATCGGTAATTGAAATCGCAGTTGCAAAATGTCTTTAACCCCAAGGATAAGAACAATGTCTTATCGTTAAAAAGAACTAGAATCATGTCCCTGCTTTATAAATCAAATTCATATAAATTGTTTATAGTGTAATTAATTTCATAATGATGATGACCAAAGCCGTGCTGTTGACTGTTGACAAAGGCGATTAGCTTGTCCGATTGTGATTACCCTGGGGGTACTGAAATAAATCAGACGAGCTTTCGATGGCCGATGTTTGGCTGATTCCGACGTTTCGATAGTCGCTAATAGCTCGGGCCGGACTCAATTGCGTTTTCGTCAGCGGTTGGCATTATTTTTTCGTTTGCACCAATTGGCAGACATTGCCAGGCACACGATGACCCTCTTGCATATACTTTAAATTGGCTCAAAAAAACATGCCCTAAGTGCACGCACGTGAATTTTGAATAGAGGTAATTTTTATTGTACAAAAACAAAACTGTACAGATAATCCTTAGAAAAGTGTTCAACTTCAATCTGAAAGAAAACTAATTTATACAAAACATTTCGACTCCTAGACCCCAGACAGGTCAATAGAAGAAATGATTATTTCAGCACTTGAAAATGCTTTTTCAATTTTAGCAGAAGTAAAAACAAAGCCACAGCGCGTCAGCCTTTGAAATTTGACGGGTAACATAGTGTAATTTGATGGTGGAATTAAAGAATCAAATTTCCATAATTTTATGTATTTCTACCATAATGAGCCATATAATTTTATTTAAAAAAAAACTATTAAGTAGGTTTCTTTCCAACTGGGGTGGCTAAAAAGAACCCATGCGGACTATAGTAGGTCAAGTCAGATTTATTTTCGAAATTTGTGTTGCCGTTAAAACGTTAATTATTATCACAATTCGTTTTTAGTCAAAAAATGCTTCAATCTCGAAGATTTGCAGTATTTTTTTTAATTGTTTCGGTTTTGAAAATACGATGAAAACATAAAGAAAAAACAGAATGGCATAAAAAACCTTCTTGAACCGTAAAGGATATCATGCGAGTGGCTCAATGAAGACATCAGGAAATTCGTTTTAAAAAAAAGTGTAGGTACATTATGAAAACATTTAAAAACATATTTTCATTTAGGGTTTCTTCTTTTTCTCGCGTTTCTCATAAATTATAAATAATAAACTAATTTTGTAAATGTTGTGTAATGACTTTGTAAATGTAAAATGTCATAAATTATAATTAATAAACTGATTTTGTAAATGCGGTGTAATGACTTTGTACATTTAAATTGTCACAAATTATAATTAATAAACTGATTTTGTAAATATCAACTCCATGTGTCTGTATAAACACTTAGAATATTTTATTTATTTCGGATAATTTGATAATAATAATCTCGGTGGCACAGTGGTAAGAACGCTTTTATACCCGTTTTTCATATTATTTTTCTGGATCTTTTTCTTCAAATTTTCTACTCCAATCCAGTTCATGACGGTTTGTTATGGATTTTGTTATTGTGAAAAAATTAACAATTTTCCTAAAAGGCATTGTTAAACAAACCTACCAATGTGTGTTACCTTTATATTTGTTGAGGTAGACACACACTGCCATAATCACCGAACTCTCCAAAGAGCTTTGCAAAGTTTTCAAGGTGTGAAGCAAGCCTCTTCCTCCTTGGTTTTATATGATTTTTAAAAAACTCACCGTGTCTTCGCCGTCCCCACAAACACATTTAATTAATTTCCATAAAAATTAGAGTACTACTACTGATGATGATTTTTCAAAACATATTTTACCTAAACAATTTACATAAAACGGCATACCAGCTAGCATCCAGGTAATTCCTTAAATAATCTCAATTAATAATAAAACGAAAGCGCATGGCCCTGATGTATTTATGCCTACACATCATAGGATTGAATTCTGTGAATTTAAATATTTCAGCACGAATAAAAACTAAGAAATTAAATAAAACCTAAATGCGCGACTCATTTGCGTCATCGACGATTTTTCGACCATATTCATAGCATAAAAATAAATGCGAGGTGAGATCCATTCTGATACTCATTGGTAAGTCACAGTATTTGGATTACTCTTTCTAGAACCCTCATAATCTAAACAAATCCACACCGTAAGATCTAAGATTGTACTTGAAATGGTATGAATATTGAATAACCAGTTTGATTCGCTCATTGAGCAACAGATATGCATTGACAAAGCATTGTAATGTCGTTGCAGAAATAAGACAAAATGGTGGATTTGGTGCGAGAGACTGTCAGAGTGTTCTTAATTAAGATTCGAGATGAAGAGATGCACGGAGTGATGCTGCGACAGTGGGGCAATGGACCGTATTAGACATGCCCCAATAGTCCCGATGTGCGCCGCTCAGGGCTCTGTTCGCCAACGCTTTGGTTTTTGAAGTCATTTCAACAGATGATTTGGATGCGGAATTCGTCTCGCATGCATTTCTGTTATTGGTTAAATTGTTAAATAATAACTGTAATAGCGGTCGTCTATTTGTAACAACGGTCGTGTATTTTTTGTTGTTATGTTATTGGCTTTCACCCATTAAGGGCGATTTCGGCCATGTATAATCAGTTAGATTTTAATTGTACAGATTTTTCTAAAAATTAGTTACTTTTAAACAAGATATAATATTTTGGCAAATAAAATTGAAGCAGATAAGTTAGATAAGTTAAACAGTGTAAATTTATGTGTTTTTAATCCTCAATGACTTAAATTTGAATGCCATTTTTATAAATGTATTTTGCTAATAAATTGTTAATTTGGGGGGAGTTGAGACTTAGAAGGCAGGGAATACTGGTAGGGAGATCAATTTTAAGTTTTACCAATTCCTGCATAAAATTTGGAAATTTGTCATTGATAGGACACTCAAAGAAATTATGGTCCAGAGTGTCCTCTGACCCACAATCACAGTAAGGCGAGCTGACTATATGGAATCTGGCGAGATGACTAAGACAAGAAGTGTGACCTAGTCTCATTCGAGTTATGGAGGAAATATATTTTTTTGGCATGCAAGTGTATTTATGAAACCAGGGCTTGACAGGAATAAACGGTTGAATTAATGAGTACTGATGATCTTTTGTTAGAGAAGCTATTTTCCATTCAGAGGACCATTGGAGTTTGTATTTACTTTTTAGAATAGGGAAATAATCTCTAACTGGAACAGGAATACCATTTAACGGACCGTGAACAGTGGCTTCCTTAGCAATGGAATCCGCTATTTCGTTTCCAGTAATACCTAGGTGTCCTGGAATCCAAGCCAGGACCACTGACGTATTTGATAGTGAAATGGAATACAGGAGGTCTCTGATAGAGCAGATTAGGGAATCGCTATTAGAATTGAGTGGGGATGAACATATTTTTTGTAGTGAGCTAAGTGAATCTGAAAGAATGAGGGCGTTTCTAATATTGTGCGATTTTACAAGATGCAGTGCTTCTATGATAGCTATGCATTCAGCAGAGAAAATGGAGCATTCTTTGGGAAGTTTGTGTGAGAGACTCATCTTCCTGTGTGGAACATACACACTGGCCCCGCAATGGGAATCCTGACTGAGTTTGGAACCATTTGTGAATAATTTTATATAGTTTGGCCAATTGTTTTCAATAATTTTGTTAAATTCTACATTATTTGATTGAGCTGAATTGTTTATATTTTTTTTGCTTATTCCTATAAACTGGTGAACCTTGGGATAGAAGGTAAGGCTTTCATAGGAACACGAGTATAAGGGAAGAGATTCGTTACGATAGATGTTGGTGGGTATATCCAGGAAAGAGTTATAGCAGTCATAGAAAAGGGGGGGGGAATGTTTTTCCAAAATGGATTTGAAATAACATCATACTTTAAAGATTGAAGTTTAGGAATCAAGAGATGGGATGTTATCGAGTTTTATCTTAACCTTTATAAAACAAGGCAAAAATACATAAAGTAACGGAGGGCAATAAATTAGGAAGAGCGAATTATTTTTATTAGTATTGTTTACCATAGTCCTAAAGCATTTTTAAATAATAGAATGATAGGTAATAAATAAAATAACAAAGTATATATTCATATTATTATATCTGCTTACCACAGAGGGATGTTTGAAATTTTATTTGGGTATTATTAATGCTACCATATTGGCTTTGACAGATTTTGGCGGGAGAATGAGCTTTTGGAGGGTAAACAAGTAGCCAATTAAACATGTTAGGCTGGGAATTGTGGAAATACACGGGCAGAAAACAAAGGCTGAAAAGGTGTGCCTTCCCTTATTACCCTGAGAAAAACGAACCAATGACAAAAACATTTTAAAGGCGACAAATTTCGTATAAAAATCAATATTCTCTCCATAAATTGGGTAAGGTAACTTGTACGCTCATTTATTCAGTGGGCCACAACAATCAGCGTAAGATGAAAATAGAATGGCGGTTTACAAATATTCAATGCACAATCATACTCGAATTTGAAAAACTAGACACAGCTTACCTTTTCTCATAGAGCAACGCACGCCACTGACGAGCTGCCACAAGCTGCGGGTATTCGAAATATACGGACTACGTTGTTATTTTCCAATGTTAATGACCGGTCAGTGGCTGAGTTGGCATCGTGTTACGTTTACACCCAGTCATTGTGAGTTCAATTCCTCAGCTGACTAAGTCTCCCATCACGACACAAGCAATATTTTCTGCTTAGTTCACACTGGTAATAGGAGATTTTCACATTTTGTCAGGTTATTCGTTACCCGGAAATATTTGTCTTTCTTTTAAAAAAAAAAAAAATATATTTTCTTTGGGAACTGTGCAGTCACTGCTTAAGAGGAACGGCTACGCGGCCTGTTTCATAAAAAAAATGGATTTGAAACCAAAATACTCACCTAAACCTAATGATCTTTTTTATTCGTAAAAAGTATAGTAAATATCTAGTACGGATTAGTAGTAATTTATTTATCCTTGTTTTATATTTTGAAATATAGGCCATTAAAGGAATTGATTTTTCGCGATTTTAGAGGCACCTTTAACAATTATTTGGGGGGCAAACGGTGATTTAAAAAAAAATTGTTTAAATCCGTTTGCGTTGCAAATATTAAAAAAAAAAAAAAATTAATTAAAATAAGCATTATAGTGAACTTTAAATTAAATTAAAAACGACTAATTTGCGTTGGAACACAAATTTGGGGTATATAATTTAAAATGTCAACTGGAAAAATAATTATTTTTTAAAATGTTTGATTTTTATGTTTTTATTTACGTAATCATATTTACATAGCAAATATGATTAAAAAAAATAAATACGTTAAAACCTCAAATAATTCTTTAAGTTGCCTCTAAAATTATGAAAACTGATTTTATCATGGCATTTACTTCATAATTTAAAATAAAAATAACTAAAATACTTCTCATCCGTACTAGATATTTACTAAACCTTTAATTTAAAAAAAAATGTCATTCAGTTTGGATGAGTATTTTGGCCTCAAAACCAAAATTAAGTTATGTATGAAACAGGCAGCACAGCCGCAATATCGACTGCTTATTGCAATCCGTATATTGCCAGCCCTAGATAAATGTATGATTGGTGGAATTGGAGATAAAAGTAGGAATGTTCAATAGAAATGTGTACCTGAACAGTGTTAATTTGGTATAATAAAGAGAACAGGAATATAATAAGACGATAAAAAACAATTTAAATCTGCAATTTATTTGAATAAACACAGAGCCCTTATTCCTATGAATTGTTTTAATGCCTTTCATACAAAAATAGGTACGAAATATTTAAAAGATTTGTTAACGTTAATAATGTGTTGATAATATTTGGAAGAACAGTTTGAAAGCTGTACAAATAAATATTAGCCTTGAAACATATATAATATGGCACCACACATTATTTGCATTTATCGATACTTTATTATATTGTGAAATAAATATATTTTGAAGCGTTGCCACGCGAATAAGTTCTTTATTTGAAATCTAAACCACAGATATAAACAGAATGTTTAAATATGGAATGCATATAGAAATAAAAATTAAAATGGAATCGTCATTCGTTGATAAATTGTTTTTTTTTTATTTTGTGGTCAATATGCGATGGTCTTATGGCCCCCCGGGTGCAGGAGGTACATAATTAGGGTCATTGGATTTGCAGTCAACTGGCCAATCATCTGGTACCTCGTTCTTGGTTAATTCGATGAGCTGCAATCAGAATAAAAAATAAACCTTAAAATTCTCTACATTCAAACAAACAGAATCACTTTCATGCAATTTTTCAGTGGCACCTGTTTGTGTGCTATTTTCATAGTACTATTCTTATAATCCGACGTGCTAATGATCTAGGCGTAAAAAATTGATGTGATATTTCTACCAAAAATACTCACTCGTAGTCTGCTAACGCAATAAATACTACTTATAATTTAGCTGTCAATTCTATACGGGTAGTTAGGAAAATGTATAAGGTTTCAAAATACAAAAATCCTCATACTAAAACTATTAAATTATATGTGAAATACGTACTGAAATTTCAGGTAAAAAGTTTAAATTTGCGTTCACTGGTTTCCAAACTGCACCTATTTTCAGAAATTTTCTTATGTATTTCACAGAATTTAAAAGATTACAGTTTGATGATTTTTATATTATGATACCTTATGCATTTTCTTAACTACCCGTACAGAATTTACAGAAAAAAAAACATTTGTAATGTTGCAGAATACAAAGTGATGTAGGGCCATTTTTGAGTTATTAACTTGAAACTGGTGATTGAACTTACACGTAAATTATTACCTGATTTAAATTACTTGTTTTTTTTAATAAATTCGTTTTTTACCTTAGTCAATGGACAGTGTGCGTCGCATCCAGGGATCGTCAACTGAACTGGTTCAGCGGTCGTAGAGTTGCGCAGGAAGAACTGCAAAATAAATTACGAAATATTGTTCACAAACATTATTTTGTGAATCTACAGCATCTACGCTATGAATTTGATTTAATGAGAAATCACAAAAAAATTCCATCCCAGAAAAATAGCAAAAAGGTCAGCTAACCCTTTATTTTGTACTCCATCTTCACAATCATTATTTCTAATCTTCCGGGATAGAGATGACTCTCTGGAAACCGGTTGTTCAAAATTAAAATTCTGGAAACCAGTTTTTAAATAATGTTTTTTAAAATAACACTATCGCTTTGATTTTACATCATTTTTCGGTATTAAGTTAATTACATGTTTTTGTTGTTTTTGCGTTTTATTTTAGACAAGTTTGGTGAATATTTACTTAAGGTTTTTTCTGCAATTAATTGAAGTTTTTCATTAAACTACGTGTGTTTTATAATAATTTATTGCACATGCACAGATTACAGTTGTACGGTAGGTACGAATTGCAAGAATTTTTAGCAGGAAACCTGTTTTTGCGGAAACTGATCTCCACCACCGGTGAACTAAATGTTATTTTTCATTTTGTAATACATACTGGCGATTTGCCCGTTGCACCCAACGAAATTGATTAAATTTTATTATTATTCCCAAATGCAAAATTTAATATTTTATGCTTGCAATTAATTATTGACACAAATTAATCTTTCTCTAATACTCCCTTATTTTATTTATTTGATTATTCACCCATCTGGGATTTTACGTGGATTTTAGAACATAATTTGAAGAGCTATCAAAAATTACAAGTACATAGAGATTCTAAACCATAAAGTAATGAACAATCTTTTTCAAACGTGACTTGAAATTTTGAAATCATATGTTGTTGGGTAGGTAGAATAAAGAAAAAGTAAGATGTAGTGCAGTGGTCGGCAAACTCATTAGTCAACAGAGCCACATATCAACATTACAACGATTGAGATTTCTTTTGAGAGCCAAATTTCTTAAACTTAAACTATGTAGGTTGGTACACTTTTTAATACCTTAATAAACTTTAATTAAAGTTGTAAGTCTCAATCAAACCATTAAAACTTGTTACTTAATCATGATCTTATTCGTTGATATAAATTAAATTGCAAGTAAGGCAGGCATAAAAATAAATCATGGCAATCAGGCAAACACTGGCGAACATTGAATGACCTTGCATCTTGGGCAAGACAGGTCTGTATGCTGTTGTTTTTTTTAATTTTAGGCACGACTCCGGGTTGTCATCAATAGGACTACTTCTCAATTTAATATTGATAAGGCTCATGTTTGAAAAATATTATTCACATGAATATGTAGAATCAAAAAGGGAAAGAACAGCAAACGCTAGTTTTTTCAACTGACTCAGGAATACTATTCCATCTTCAATATTTCCATATCAGCACAGAGACGTTCAAATTCATTTGTGGCAGAGCCGCACACAGGGGGACAAAGAGCCGCGGTTTGCCGACCACTGGTGTAGTGTAGTGTGGTGTAAGTACTATTGTAAGGTGTAGTGTACTTGGCCCGCAGTACCCAACATTGATGATTAAATTTTATTATCATTCCCAAATACTTTATTTTATGCTTGGAAACTGATATACGAAATTCTTTTTCTTTCTTCTACCTTAAATTCAAATCATGATTTGAAATTTTGTCGTCGAGCAGGCAGGGGGATTAACTCAGCAACGCCGAACTAATCACAAGCCACCGAGTCGCAGTATAGAGTTCCTGAAGAAACCCGACGTCACGTTAACTCCGGGTGTCACTTAATGCGATTCACGCGATAATGGACCCCGTTGCAGAGTGAGATCGTTGCAAAATCGAACTGTTTGAAAAACAACTCCGCTGTTGAAATTGGAGTATTAATATATAAATAAATATTGCAAATAGATTGAATATAAGTAGGTACCTCAACTCCAAACTCATTAGTCTCCAGGTTCTCGTACAGTTCGAAGATGACCATGATGCCGTAGTGGGGGACCTGCTTGTCCCAGGAGCCCAGAGCAAGCAGGAGGTTGGATACGGTGGAGTCGTGACCCGAGTAGACGAAGATCTTCCTCTCGGGAGGGGTCAGCTTGTTAGCAGCCTTGGCGGACCAGTCTGAGATTAGCTTCTTCAACAACGGCCCTGCAAAAACCAAACAATTTAAATATTAAATAAAATTTGCTAAAACCATTTCAATCAAAGTTTCTATTCCCAATAGTGGTATGTTAAATATATTATACTATAACTCTAATGAAGTGCGCATTAAATATTTCTTTGGAGTGGGAGTCACGATGAAGAAGCGAAAAAAAAGAAAGAAAGAAAGAAGAAAGAAAAAAAAGAAAGCAATGAAGAAACTACTAAAAAGAAAGAAGAGTATCTTATTTTTATTGCATAGGCCGTATTATGAACAAGCGACTTTTAAATTCTGGGCCATGGAACGGAACTGACAGCTCGCCCACAAAGTCAATAACAAATAATTAAGTTTCCATGGACGCAAAAGTAGGCAGATAATATGAAACGAAGAATGTCTTTCAGATAACCTAGATTACTGGGTTTCGCAAATAGATGGCAGTGAATTAATTTTTTTTGTAAATATGATTACGCAGCTTGCTTTAGATCTTTAGGACTTTTCTCTCTGATTAAAACATTATACTCATATTAAGTATGATATTTGCAAAGTGTATATTTTTTTATGTACACAGCGGTCATAAAACAAATACCTGCTCTTGTTCCATATACCTTTTATTCAATTTCAGAATGTTTTAATTTTTTATCCCAACGTGGTGCGTAGGCGCATCTAATCCATTGTCATAGGCAAGGTCGGTTCCACGATATCTCGCGCGCTGTTCACAGTAAGTACCGATTGAACGTTGGGAACAAAAGTCTGCACTTCTGATTGGTTATTGGATGCGCAACGCGGCGCATAGGGGCCCAAGCACACGCAAATATTCATAGAAAAACAGACTCTAAGCTCAAACAATTATTATGTAATTCGTAAAAAAAATCCGTGACAGTATACTCTATCCATACATTTTTTGACGATCGTTCAGTGAACACATCGGCGCCCTAGAGACCTAGAGACGAGTTGTAATGTTGCCAGCACAATATATAAAACATATTTTTTTCCGTTTTATGTGACATTTTAGGTATTATTAATGATTTAAGAAATAATTTCGGCGCCTCGTCATTGCGCCTATGTTTTTTGCACAGAATGAACGTATGGCAGATCAGGTGCTGGTTGTAGGAAACTAAACCGTTTTGAACAGCAAGAGATAATATTTATTTAATATAATTAATAGGTAACAAGTGTAATTTGAGTTGAATGCGAATGACCACTGTTCCTGAAATATTAAGGCGGGCAAAACAAAAACAACCTGCTGTGCATCCCGAAAGCATCTCTCGTATATATAAATTCTACACGGGCATATTGCCGATAGATCGCTTGCAACCGTGACCTTTCCTACTTTTCTTATTCCATGCCAGGCTTTTTAAGGAAACGAGAAAATGATGGACGAAATACATGCCAACTCATGAATATATTTTACTATTTCGAAAATTTGGTAGAAACTTAGTAGCTTTTTTGTAGCAAATAAACGTGAACCATTTTCAAAGACTATATATATATTCCTACCCATGAAATAAATTCCAAAGAAATGGTTCTGAAAGATCGATTATTGGCGGGAAAACACAGTAGTGGTGGAAAAAACAGCTGGGAAGCAGGTGAAATAGTTAAATATTTTGATTGATATTGGCTTGGTATTTCAGTTGCTTTTTAAGTTCGCTACCACAGATATTTACAAGTCAATTTAATAGAAACTTTGACAAGATAAGCCGAGATATGCCATTATTAAAAAAATAGGTAAATATCTCTGAAAACGAGCTTAAAAAGCAACTGAAATACCGGGTATTTCGGATAAAGCGTAATGCTATGTGTTCGTGCAACAACCTGGTTGTCCAGACTGTTGTAGAAAAAATACTCACCTCCTTTCAATTTTTGAAGCTCAGAATTATAAGCGTTGAGGATGAAGCTGATTTCTGTTAGTGGCTCCAACTTGTCAGGATAGTAGTCATTAGTCCACTCGGGGAGGATCAGCCCAAAGCCTTCCTAAAGAAAAAAGAAAGAAAACATGAATGTATTCAAAATAAATGTTATCAATGCAAGAGTAAAAATATTCCACATCTCCTGAAATGTAAATTTCTAGCGTTATAATGATTAATTAACACCCGTAATAATGATTAATTTATTTACGGTACCTAGATAAAACTGTATCATTCTTTTTAATCATCGATTTGACGAGAGGGTGTCCAGACCTAATAAAATATTACTTATCCATTTATTAAGCGAACATAAAAGGGAAAACGAGATGTTGACCCTATCTTGAAAATACCCGGCTTTGTTTTACAATATGGAAGAATCAACTATGAGCACGACATCTACTGTCCATTATATAAAACTTTTGCATTGACAATAGTTGTTTTTAAATTAATGTAGTTGTACAATTGGACAATTGAGTAGGAATCTACAATTTCGTTTCTAGTCATTACAGATTGACATGCTTATATCTAAAGGCGGCAAAAAGGGAACCAACGAACTCTTTTTGTGTCCACAAAATCTACAGTTAAGTTTCCCGACTGCAGAGTTTCATGTACAGTTTATATACACATACTTGATACATTTGATACGCTAATTGCACAAATTGAAATGGCCCACAAGGAATCTACTCATAATACGTTGCCACGTATTTGATGTCAATTTATTTATTGCTTACCAATATCGCTGGGGAATGGAATATAAACGTATTATCAGCGTTATCTCTGTGGTATGATAACAAGGTGCAAATAATCGGTGAGCTTAATGAAACCTAAATATAATATCGATACCAAGCTATTTGTTTATGTTCTGCGATAATTATGGGTTCAGTAGTTTACCTCTGCCTTCAAGGTGCTGTACAAAGACTGGACATCATCAGGATTCTCAATTTTCATGCCCGTGATCTCAGTCAGCTGCTTGAGAAGAACTTCATTGTCATTGAAGATTTGCAGAACTTCAGGACTTTTGAAAACCTTTTCCCTGGCTTCGTAATACCTGGGACAATCCTTACGGGCCAACAGCAACTAGAACAGGGAGAAAAAAAATCAGCTAAAGGTGTTCTAAACATTCTCAACAGTCAGGAGATTAATTAATGAATCACGACTTATAATTTATCGTAAGAATTATCCCTTATTTCATTGTTTTTACTAATGAGGAGAAAGGGGTCAACTGTTTTCATCGTGGTACTATTTAATTCTGTACGCGAGAGATCAATGGTATATCCAAAAATACCGAAAATGAGGTAAATAAGCCTTTTCTTTTGTAATTTCATTATCTATCTGGATGTAAACAGTACTCTTCCTAAACGGCTTCGTCATCGAAAAAAGAGTTATATTATGTCACAATTCACTTAGAGGTAAACCAATTTTGAGAACTGTTTTGTGGCCTCCTGTAAAGTAGGTATAATAGAGATAGGACCATTGACCTCTCGGGTACAAATACCGCATCGCATTGCAGAGATTTAAACATCGGATAGCACTGTACCACTTTTTTAACCCTTTGTTTCGTTTCAAATGATTGCACAATCAAATAAAAATCAAATGGAAATCACGGCAACTCGACCAAGATACGTCTCAAAATGCTACTCACCTATTCAATGAAAAAACAACATAATTTTACATTCATGTACAATTAAGGAACTTTTAACAAACTCTTAGTGGTGTCATCTAATTAACGGGCCTCCAACAAACAAAATGAAAACAATGCAACTGAGCTCCAAAAACCATTTACCAACAATGCAGCTAATGCTTTAAGCATTTATGGGCAAACATGCAATACATTATTGAAATACCTATTTATAACATTGATGTAGGTATCTCGTTTAGTGTTTATTTAATAAAGATTAACAGAACTGGCTCTAATTCAAAGTGGTATTGGATTCCAGCTTGTTTCCAGGTTTTATTCTAGGTCATGCATGCATCAGTGACAGTGTACCTAAATATATAAACATAGATAACAGCACTCCAGTGACAAACCAAACTATACTCACTGTATCCTGGTCGAGGGGTTCGAAAATGACTGTGGTAGGGTTCCAGTTGATGTTCGGATTCCAGTCCAGCTCGGTACCCTTGGGGGGCCACATGCCCGCCACGGTGAGCATGCAGCTAATCTGCGCCCTGTCGGGCTGGGTGCTCTGTGCATACACCTGGCCGCTGCTGTAGAGGGGCCCCAGGAACTTGTCGAAACGGTTGCGCAGGAATACGCCGGTGTCGTACTGGAACTTCTTGCCGATCTGGTAAAAGAAAAAAATCATTTTAATTTTAGTAAAGTAAGTAGGATAGGTTAGAGCAGCAAAGAATCGACAAAACTGAAGACAGAAGACTAGATGAAAAAATAGATTAAACCAAAATAATGTTGGGTGAATCTACAGCTCCTGGTGGAAAGTACGGAGATCTGGCGAGGGGTTACATTTGAACAAGAGAGATTAATGATGTAACAAAACTGTTTTATCAAGAGAAAAACAATAAATCTAAAAATTTTAAGAGATCAAAAATTCAAATCAAAATATTATTAGTGATACCTTTTTTCCTGCCTTTAAGGTTGACTCCCGTTTCTGACAATTCTTTGGTTCTGCACAAGCAAAAATCTAGTGGTTTGGAGGTGAAGAAGTCGAAAAGCTTATATTATTTATAAAGAGCTGTATCGGAGAAGATTGTTGGGGAAAGACTATGACAATCTGATGAGATGAGAATAGGGCAGATACGGAATAACCTTCCAAATGATCTCTTAATTATCAGCCTTTTTACTTGCGTTTAATTGCTTTAGTCTCATCAGTTCATTAATTTCTGATTTTTGTCGTATCGCTTCGTTTTACGGCGACTTTGTTATGAGGAAAACAACGATACCTTCAGTTTACGGCTTGCGTATCTTCCTTCTCCGAAAAAGGGAAATCGGAAAATGGCTTGCCGAAATTCAGCTCAAAATATACTAAGAAAAATAATGTCTTAACACGTGCATGATTTATTGAACATATTTATGTTATTCCAATTTATGCCTTGGGTGATAAATTTAAAACAAAATTACTGTTATAAACCATTATAATTATTTATTAATGATCCATGACGCACGAATATTGATAAGTGAGTACATATCATAAGGTGATTGACAGATCATAAAATGAATGGCGTTGAAATAGTAAAAGTATGTGGGATTGATTTTTGAAAAATACCAAATATTAATAATTTAATAATTTTATTTACAAGAACATGAAAAAAATTTCTAAGCAATCAAATTAAGTATTTAGAATTTTATTGACTTTTGAATATTGGAGCACATAATGCAGCGATATAAATGTAAATATCATTTTGGTAAAACCCATCCAAATATGTAACTAGCTTCACAACACCTAGTACCCATGCAGACCAGTCTGTTCCCATATAATATTAACATATAATATTATCCCCCACGCTGACGGCAATTTTTTGTAAGTATTACGATTTCTGTTTTCAATGGAAGATCTAAACCATAAATCGCAAAACAATCGAAAATGCAGCTCTCCTACCCTAACATAAATATATATTTTCTATCGTTTTCATGTGTTTCTAATTAATTTTTGCAAAATACCTTACAGTGTGCATTACAATACATTTAATGTTATTCAATTTGGGCGGCGGGTATGGGTACCGCCGCCCCAGGAACAATTAATTGCATAACCAACACCTCCGCCACAGGTAATCCCAAGTGGTTCGTTATGTTTGGTGACTTTGCAAGGGTGCCCGGGTTCATGGCGTGAGGTGTGGATGTGTTTGCTCACCAACTGCTTGGTGGACCGAATCGGGAGAAGCATGTTGGGGGAGACCCATTGATCTCTCCAGCCGGATTCTCTCAAACCATCGCCTTGCACCGTAGTGGGAGGAATTAATTAATGCGTCCGTCATAATGTCCCCAAAATTCCTACCCACCCCTAATAACTTGGCCTTCCCAGAACTTCCTTTCCCTCTTTTCCATATAAAGACCCCAAATATGACATAGGCCCCGAAGGAAATCATATTTTATATGTAATTTTAGTTTAATTAAATCGGCTCTCCAAGGTAAGCGGGAAATATTAAGGTATTTAAGGAAAATAATATGTTATAAGTTAATAGATGAAAATCGGTATAAAAATGGGTTTTAAGTTTTGGTAGCAGAGCTGTGTTTTCGATTTTGTTGCGATTTATACATAGTTTAGATCAGTAATGACAACCCGCGGCCCGCGAGCCCATTTAATGTGGCCCGCGAGCCTTAAAAAAACAGCATTAACTTATTGGTTTGACCTGGGATCTATAAAATTTTACTGATCTTTTAAATGGATTCCATTTTATAGGGGTACACGACGTTGTTTTTGAAAACATAGAGGTTGCGGAAGTGAGTTGTGATATTGTTTATTAGCAATCTTTCGAATTTCCGGGTGCTATGATCAAAATATTGAACGGTTTCTGTTCTGTTTCACAAAATACGAGAGTGTATCGCGACAAACTTGTCTGTCTTCAATATTTTGAATCAGCGGCCCAAAATTACAAGGTTTTAAATGTTCCTTAAAATTTCTAATTGATAAAAATCGACAGCATTCTCTGTTGGTGCTTGTTTGTTCGTTATATGATCGCTTTATTAAATTATTAACGTTTCACTAAATGTGAAAAGGTTACCGGACCAAATTTTATTTGAAAACCCTGATTATAAATGTTTATTTTTTTAATTTAATTTTGATATGGCATCGGAAGATTTAGCAATACGTTATTATGAAATAAGATACTTTAGGAAGGTACCTAGTTATTTTTTGTTATTGTTTATAATAGGTACAGTCTGACATTTAAAAATAGACAAAAATTTAGGGCTCTGCTATCATTTAAAAGGTTTTATATGACGACACTAATATACCTCATAGGAAAATTAAATTTAGTTTAAAAAATCACAATGGTCTAAATGCATATTTTTTGCTTTAACCAAACGGTCTTGAGAAATTAGTAATACTTTCCGAAAGATTCTCCATCATACCTGTATTCTAAGACAATTTTATATTTAAGCTTTAAAGAAGATAATCACATGGAAATGCGATTTTTTTATATTTCTGAAATGAATGTATCAAAATATCCATTTATCAGATGTTAAATCAAAATCTAATTCACAGATCAAATTTATAAATGAAAAAAAAACATTAATATAATCGAGTTATGTTGTTTTGGATTGTTTCTTTAAACGGAATGTTAAAATCGAAAGTGAATTTTTTTTTAACTTGTTGAATAAATTTCAAAGACAAATTGAAGAGCTTGGTGGTGTCATATTAATGAAAAAAATTAGTTAAACTTTATTAAATTTCTACATTTTATTGCCAAGCTATATGTACCGGACAGTTGAGATGTACTGTATTCACATTTGAAAACATCAAATATCTACTCTAGTGACGCCACCGACATATTGAAAAATGATAAATTGGCCCTCCAGCTAAAATGGTTGTGCTTCACTGGCTTAGATCTTAGATTGCATCTTTGAATTTCTATTATTCTATACATACCTACATTGAATTAGTAGTATTCCATAATAATAATAATAATAACAAAGCATTTATATAGCGCAGTTTTGTGTTATTTCCTACTTTGAATTTGTAGCATTCCATACATACCTACATTGAATTTGTAGTATTCCATACATATCTATTTTGAATTTGTAGTATTCCATACATTCCTACTTTGAATTTATAATATTCCATACATATCTCTTTTGAATTTGTAGTATTCCATACATACCTACTTTGAATTTGTAGTATTCTATACATACTTACCTTCTTTGAATTTCTAGTATTCTATATATACCTACTTTGAATTTCTAGTATTCCATATATACCTACTTTGAATTTCTAGTATTCCATACATACCTATATTGAATTTGTAGTATTTCATAAACACCTACATTGAATTTGTAGTATTCCATAAACACCTACTTTGAATTTGTAGTATTCCATACATACCTACTTTGGATTTGGCGCCAGTATGGATGGCCATTAAATGAAATATTCCTGTAATAATATTATGTATTATGAAATCAAACTGATTTGAAGAAGTAGCCCAAGACCGTTCAACTAATTATTTTCTTGGTAAGAATTAATTAACTTAATTACTATTGTAATCATCGATTGATTATCAGTTATTTATTATTAAAGCGTCAACATCGGCATCCTACTTCATCACACACTTACACATTTCATAATTTATTATGTTAATTTAAACTAATTATGTGCATTTTTATAATCTCAACTATAAAAGAGAAAATCTGTTTCTATTTCTCACAATGAACTCGCCAAGTTGAGTGTATATCTCATTGATATCTGCTGTATTGATTATATTTTGATCTTTCTTTATGTTGTATTTTAAACAAATATGATGGTTTCCTTGATTGTACATCTCCTTGATATTTGCAGATATCTTTAAAATTATTCAAGTGCTACTCTTGTATTAAGAATCTATTCTCAGTAGTGGTGGGCGAAGCGACTCGGTTTAGTGAGCCGTATCACTAAATCAGCTCTCTGTAAAGACAATCCACATGAAAACTGGACGAAAAAAGTATCGTGTAAGAGCGTCTTAAGGACGTCTTTAGGAGGGGTAAGGGAGCGAGGGAGAGGGCATGGTGCGGGACGACGCGAACCGTCGTCCAAACGAGCCGGATCACCGAACCGGTACACTACAAAGAGCTGATTTAGTGATCCGGCTCACTAAACCGAGCCGTTTCGCCCACCACTAATTTTCACTGTACTATTGTTTGTATTTCTTAGCTTGAGTGATACTTGCTGACATTTTGATATTTTTTCTAATATTGTTTATTTATTTATTTGAATTATTTATTCAATTAATTGATTATTCGCCCATCTTTTACATGAATTTTTATAACAGAATATAATGAGCTATTGAAAATTATAAGTTCGTAAAGATTTTAAACCGTGAAAAACAATATTTTGATAGCATTTAACAGTAACATAAAAGAGAAAACTAAAACAATAAAATAACACAAATCATTAATGCTACAATAATTAAATGTTGGATTCATCAAAATGCTGGTATTTTTTTTTTTACATGAATACCGCACAAGAGTCTCAACTGCTCCCAACCGTCTGGAGCCAGTGAGACTATGCCACCCCCAATAGGGAAATGTTGTGAGGCTGAAGGTATTGGGGAGGGGAAGGAGAAGGGGAAGAGGAAGGTGGCAAAATGCCTGGCTATTCAGATCTGGTCACCAAACACGGCCAAAAGCAATTTCAAGCAACGTTTCAATTCTGAATGGTGGTCCTTCACCAGGTCGATACTGAGAGTATATTCCACTCTGGAACGTGCGCAAATATACCATATATTATTTTTTTAATTAATTGATTGTGAAACAGCACAAATTGATTAAATAAAATTACGACCTTCGGATTCGTAGTCGAGAGCCTTACCCCTCGACCATGAAGGCCGTCCAAATAAATGACACTTTATTTTATAAATGTAGTCAGAAAATTTATCAACAATTGTGGGTACATCAAGCTTATATACTCTAACAACCGAATTAATACATTAATTTTCTATAAATAATATTATATTTATAATTGTTTAATTGCTATTATGTAATTGAAGGCTGTTATCACTATAACAAAACTGTTCTAGTGTTTTCGTATTTTAAAAATATTTTTCAACTTGTCTACGTAGATCACGTATCACGTATCTGTATTGTTCTTTTATAGCGCTTCTATTAATATGATTATTTATTTATTTAACCGTTGTAGAAAATAATATTAACATAACCCAAATGAAATAAGAAAAAATGACAGAGAATAAAAAGATTTCAGTCGCATCTCGGACAGAGGACATAGGCAGAGGACCTGGGTTCGTGTCCCAGATGCGACTGAAATATTTTTATTTTTTTCATATTTCATTTGGTAATATTATTTTCTACAATGATTAAATATTAAAATGAGGTTTTTAAAATCTCAATAAAAATAATTAATAATTAAAAATTGAATATATTCTTTAGAACTTCATAAAAAGTCAATAGATGTCTCATATTAATAAAAAAATCGGATATTAATCCGAAGACACTGTCTAGTTTGCAATTGTGTTCCTTAGGAACTTATATTAACAAATCTTGAATTTCAGATATGATATCGATGAAGATGGCATAAATTGGACTGGTCTCATTAGCTAAGTTGGTTAAGCGGTTGCCCCGGATAGGCAGAGGACCTGGGTTCGTGTCCCAGATGCAAGTGAAATCTTTTTTTATTTTATGTCTTTTTTTCTGTTTTCATATTTCATTTGGGTTATGTTAATATTATTTTCTACAATGATTAAATATTAAAAAGAGGTTTTTAAACCTCAATAAAAATAATTAATAATTAAAAATTTAATTAATTAATTTATTTATTATTGCATTATATAATATTGTTGAACTAAACCCCTGCTGACAAGCTACCTGCAGTAGACACGGGCGAAATTGAATGAATGAATTCAATTAATAAATTCGATTTGATTCTCAATTTGACACGGAATTAATTCTTCAATCCATAGCTTAGGTACTGCAACTCTACGATTTTTTAACGCACGGCACCATAATTACTGCGCATACTATGGAAGTCATCGTAGTCACCCGAGATATTGTGCAGTGTGCAGGACTCCATCTAACGAATAGAATCCCGAGCCGAAATCCGTAAAAACCCTTACGTCATCGTTAGTTCGCAATCCGCAGTAGTCCGTAGTGGCCGCCTCTAGTCAGCCAGTCAGTATTTCGGAGAAGTGCGTATTTACTTTCGTAGTCCTTATTCCCTAATTCGAGGAATTACGAAATGTATTCCGTATTCAGTTGTGGCGTCGTAGTCACTACGCCTCTGCTACATTGATATCGAGTCTGTCCGTACAAGGTCCGCAGGGCGCAAGTTACTAAGTCACTGCGAGATACTAGTCAGAAGCTTCTAATTCATTCCTCAATACCTGCGGCAATTCCGCTTGCCGTTAGTCCCAGCGCGGCCAAGCAGTCAGTTTCATTAGTCAGGTGGGAATTTCCAAAGTAATCAGTACTCAGTGGGGTGCATCGATGTTATACTTTTTCAATGGTAGGGTGTCATGATTATAACGTAAATATAGTGATTCCGCCCTCTCTATTAATATTATTATTTATTATCTAGTTGACTAAGAAAGTTATTTCCATAACACTAGTGCAATTAGCAATGCAAAAAAACACCCCGTTTTCATTTATTTATTATATATTATTATTGTTAGATTTTTTTTTTTGAATTAATAGAATGAAATAATTGATAAATTCACAAGAATAGTTGAAAAAGAATGAATCTGAAATACTGAATTGAAATGAGCGGGTACAAATTCCCATTCTATGAAAATAATATTACACATTTTTTTTTTTTAATTTGTTGATCTCGTCGACGGTGGCAACATGATTTTATAATAATATTTTGCTTGGAATTAGTAGATCGTTGCGACTCTTTTCAGTTATCAACGTTATTTCCGTCATGAGCTATAAGGCTTTCAGTTGTCAAAAAAATATGTTCTTTGTTCCACATTTCCAAAATGTTCGATAAGAAAGAGAGTGCTGAAACACGGGCAAAGCCGGGTAATAACTACTCGTAACTTTAAAATAACATTATACTTCATGCGTAGAATATTGAAAAATTGTTGGTTGGAATAAAATAAACCATACAAAATACCTCGGTATACACATAAATGAATGTACATGTACGTAACCTAACTACAAAACTGAGGAAACTCGTCTATATCTTTATCAACATTAGGTATAATATACTGATTAGAAAACAACTGGGGCAAGTTTACTGCGGTCTTGTATAATCGTCTCTTGAATATGGTATTATCAGTTGGGGTAGTGCCAAATACTTGCCTGGAGCCTTTAGCAAAGATCCAGAAAAGAATCTTGAAGGTTATTCCTAAGGGGAACGGCTGCGCGGCCTGTTTCATACAAAACTTAATTTTGGATTTGAGGCCAAAATAACGGAATATGAAATGGAATAAGCTCAAATCCTCAAGAAACTGTAACTGTAAAACTAACATAAAATATACCGTATTTTTATACGTTTCTTGAAGGACTTTATCTTTAACCTTACAATGACAATTTATTACGTATTTTTCAACGCACACGTGTGCTCTGTCTTTAAATTGGTTATAAGCTGTTTAATCTAGAAATACTCGTGTTTGTCGTTAAAATAATTAGCTCCATTTAGATTCAATTAAATTAATTTAATTTATACCTAGAAGCAAACTGGAGAAGATGAGGGCTGAATTGGAGCAGGATGGGAAGACATGAGGACTGGAAACGAATGTTGTGGTAGATAGTAATTCCCTGTATCGCTCTGATGTATCACCATTTAGAATCGAAACGTTGTTTAAAATGGCCTTAGCCATTTTTGGTGACCAGATTCGAATATCCAGATAATTCCCCATCTTCCTCTTCCATTCCCTTCAGTCTCACAACATACCCCAATTGGGGATGTCATCGTTCCATATGCCAAACTTGCATACTGGCTCCGGGAATTCTTGTGCCGTATTCACATGAAAGGATAGCTAGGAACCGGAGCCGATGGAGAGTAGTAGAAGTGAAATAGTAGGTGTGAATGATTAGATTTTAACTCACGTTAGTCAGCTGCCCCAAACCAAATGGTGCAAAGGTGTGGTTGATGTATACGTCATTGGGGTAGGTGTCCGCCGGGGTCCTCTGTCCATGGCGAAATACCTAGAAAGAGAAACATTACTTATTAAACAATTTACAAATACTGTATTTTATTCAAACCATTTGGAAAAATATTGCATTACAGTAATGTTGTCTCCTTGATTAGAATATTATAATTCAATTTGCTTAATCAATAATGCTGTGGTTTCTTAATACCGGTCATGATTTTTTTTCGTCTATTTTTGTTACTGGTTAAACTAGTTTTATTTCACTCGTGGGAAAATCTTCCGTTGCATTTTGGTCTCCGGTGAATTTTTTTGAAGAATTTAAATAGCGAAATCCGGCAATTGAGGGAACTATTCCCACCAAAATATTCATTAATTTATTTGCCATAAAAAAAATGATTTTGTTTTTCTGAAGCAGCGAAACAGTGAACTTTATCAAATCTTTTTAGGTCGACGCATCTATCTTCAGCTGGCAACGTTATTTCCACCATGTGCTATGGAGTTTTAAAAGATCCACCAATCCGTCAAAAATAATACAAACGTTATATTGTTTGTATCATATTTTTTCGGACGTCGATATAAAAAAAAAAAAAACATAAAGTGTTGGAACAAGTGCAAAGCCGGGTAGTTATTATTAGTACCTACCTATGTAAAATTATAGAAATAAGTCAGTGTATATAATGAGTTGTAATAACTTATCTCAGAAATATTATATAATTAAAAGTAACCTCTATTCTTCAATTTGATTAAGTATTAATTAAATGCGTGTTTTATTATTAAAGGAAAACTAACAAAGGAGAGATAGATAAAAGAAAAAAAAAAGATTCCCATTAGGTATCATCCATGTGTTAAGATACTATGTTATTTAATTATTATTCAACTACGTGTGCCATTTTATTAATATTGTATGGACCAATTTATTACCAAATTAATAATATTGTATGGACGCGATGCGTAGAATGAGTTGTATCCATAGTTAATTTGCAAGTAAATAGATAGTTGGTAAGTGAATTCGTCATAATTTTCGTCATCGGGTTTTTTCCTCATGTAGTAAATGTCAAAGATGAAAAACATAAAACTTTTTTTTATGTGGAATTTGACAAGATTAAAATATATACAACTTCATTATTTTATCTTTTTCCCAACATTATCATAATATCTGTATCCTCATCATAATATTCGGTAAATTAACAAAATTATGAAAAAAATATTTATATATCTTTCGAATGTAATTATATTTTGCTCGCGTCAGCAGGTTTTAGACCAGTGATACACAACCCGCGGTCTCCGAGTCTATTTCGTGCGGGTCGCGAGCCTTGCGTAAATGATTTCTGTTCTGGGGCCTAAGTCTGTATCTTTTGCGTTAGCTAACGCAAGTTAAATAGGCTGTTAACAACACATTTTGACAGCTTTCATAAAGGCATCGTCGTATCTATTATTATTATTTATTTGTTTGATCTTGAATCTAGCAAAATTTATGCCTGCGGTGCTTTTTTGAGTCCGCAGTAATTGATATTTTTAATGGGTTCCATTTTATATGGAATGTTGTTATTAATATTCCAAATGTTGTTTCTAAAAACATATAAGTAACAGATTTTTATATATCCTATATAGTATCAATCGGTCGGAGTCACAGAGTTCCGGATTTGCCATGATCAAATATTTACGTTTTCCGTTCTGTTTTACAAAATACGAAAGGTATCACAACAAACTTTTGTCCGCCTGTTTCAAATCAGGTGTCCAAAAGTATAAACATTATTTTATATTTGTTCTTTAATATTTCACGATGATAAAAACCGATAGAGTTATTTATTGGTTTGGCCTTGGAGATAGAAAAACTTAGCCTTCGGCGCTTTGTTTGTGCATTCTATGTTAACTGTATTAAAACTTTCCGTTTTAGTAGGTTAGCGACACAACCGACTACAAAGTTAACTATATCAAGCTCCTCTCGCAATATACTCTGTAACATGTTTGCAAAAACTTACTTAAAAATTAACAAACTGACAAGAAAAAACTTACTGACCTAATTTATAAATCATACACAAAACCATGTACAATGTGACCTTAGAACGGGGTAACTCTTTTTTTCTTAATCTTGTAAAACATTAGATTTATAAAAAGAATACATACAAGCTGTATGTACCCTTCCCCCTAGGGCCCGTGAACCTATTGATAATGGGTAAATTGGCCCTCCGGGTAAAAAGGTTGTGCATTGCTCCTTTAGACGTAGTCGCATAAAATTTGACTGGAAAAATAATAAATTTTAATTATTATTATGAATTGAGGAAAACGTGGAACACGTTGTGTTGTTTTCATTTCAATTGTCTTGTTTTCTTAGCCTTTTTATCGTTTTCAACATATCTAATGCTTAATTCTCGTTAAAAAAATACCAAGTATTACTTACAACAGTGGCGGCTCGTGACTTCTGAGTGAGTTAGAGTGCTAAGATTGTAAAATACGACGGTATTGACGTTGTTGAGGTCGATAATGTTTTTAATTTTTTTTCAAAATTTTAATTTTTTGTATGGAAAAATCTTCATACAAATAGTTGAAATTTCGAAAAAAAAATCATTTTCGGCTTCAACAACATCAATAACGTCGTATTTTTCAATCTTAGCACTCTAGCTCACTCAGAAGTCACGAGCCGCTACTGCCCACAAACACACCTGCCGTCTACCCACTCATAATAAAACTTATTGTTTAGTTAGAAAGGTGAAACAGATGCTGATTTAAAAAAAAACGTATTCATTAAAGTTATTTATTGTATCAGTCAGACAAAAATAATGCATTTCGTAGGAAACTCAAGATAATATATATTGAAATACTAATGTCAAGATTGGTTTTTTGGTTTATCCAAAAATATCAACATTGAATAATATTATACCTTATATTTGTAACAGTGGCGTGCATTGCTCTATGACCAAAGGTAGGCTGTGTAGTTTTTCAAGTTCGGGTATAAATTGCACATTGAATATTTGAAATGGTCATTTAACTATCATCTAAATACAAACAATCATACAAATTGTCCGTCTGACGGGTATCGTTCAGCACGGATGACGTCACGCGCACCTTCGCCTGCTACCTCTCGGATTCTGCCAGTTGTGGAGGGGTTTCATTTAACTATCAACACTAACTAACTATTGTATTAAATAGCAAGTCACTTTGTTTTTAATCCACTTTTATTTATTTTTTATTTTTTTTATTTGTCGACTAGTTTCGATTCTGCCGAATCGTCTTCAGGACATAGAACATACTAATTAAATAACAAGATTGTGCAGTATATATAGGGTGAAAATGGGTAGAATAAATATATATAGGGTAAAAAAAATAAATAAAAATAAAAGTGGATTAAAAACAAAGTGACTTGTTATTTAATACATCATGTCAATCCACAATGTGTTTGCTTATTCTGAAAAACTAACTAACTAACCATCAGGCCGTATGTTTTACTATTCTGTATGTTCTGATGACGAAAGATTCGCTTTCGAAACATGTTAACTAACTAGCTAACTAACCATCACGCCGTTTCTCCGCAGGGGTAGGCAGAGAGGACGGACCGCCAAACAACTCGATCTTGGCATACACTTCTTGCTTCATTCACTTTCATACAACGTCTCATACATTCTCTTCTGTTATTCCGACTTATGACATGGCCCGACTCAAGTATTTGATTCACTTGATCGTGCCACGTCTTCCTTGGACGACCCCGGCTTCTTCTTCCATTCACATTCGCGTCATATATTCTCTTTACACTCCTTTGTTCATTTATTCGCTCTACATGCCCAAACCATCTAAGCGTCCCTTTCTTAATCTTGCCCACTACGCTTACATCAGCCTTGCATTATTTACGAATCTCAACATTTTTCACACGATCATATATGGTTTTACCACGCATTCGTCTCAGAGATCTCATTTCTACAGCATTCAGTCTACTTTCATCCTTCCTCTGCTAGTTCCATGCCTCACTGCCATACATCAGGGTTGGTATTAGCACTCCATTGTGGACTGCTAGCTTCGCTTCTTTAATCATTCACGCTAACAATATGAACACCTTTTTAAAAAATCTAAAATACGTCTATTTAAGTTTGAAGGGGCATATAGATAAAAAAATGGACTCAAATTCCCCATTACCTAATACAAATTGTAGTTCCTATCAGCTAGTCAAGTATTCAATACGAGTATATTCATAACTGTGGTATTTTAATACAATTTTTATTTATTTCAGCGGGTAACATATTTAATAAACAGCTAGGAATTATATAATCTAATGTTCTTGTCCATATTTGTTTGTATGCTTAGGAACCATTAATCCTTCATTAAAATTGAGACGAGTATTGTAAGTGTGCTTTAGTCTATTTGTATTATATATAGGGTTATTGTTACGTCAACTAAATGAAAGAGGATACAAATTCCTTACCAAATTCATGAATAAAAAATTGTTCTGAAAATTTGTTTTTATTGTCGTTTTTCTTAAGGTAGGCACATCTTTCCAGCCTTTGGGATTGCACGCCACTGATTTGTACCTACGATGACCGTTGAAAACATTATTTATAATGCCATTTAATGACCGCAGAGGTAATCAGTACCTACAGGAAACGACCCAACAACTGGTTTATGTTTTGAGAAGAAAAAAATTAGTCTTGCCCGGTTTGTTTACAATTTTAAATTAACGCCAACTTCGGCAATCATAACGGATTTTCTCACAATATTACAAAAAAAAAATTTCTTTCGTTTTAAGTACAATTCAGCGTGTACCTGTAAATTTTACTACAAAAATATGATATTTACTTAAAAATATATATATAGGTACAAATTCAATATTCGAATCGTAGCTAAATTATTATGAATGATTGAACTGCTTAGTGTTTCCTCAAAGAGCATCTAGAAATAATATATTGAATTGAATCAAGATACCAACAGAATTGTTTGAAATTCGAGTCAGATTTATTATGACGCACGGCTGATCGACCAGTGGCTCTCAACCAGCGTTCCGTGAACTTGTTACAAGTGTTCCGTCCCCAAAACTGCTCTCTAGAAAAGTTAATTTAATGGTCTTAACTAATGACGTTTGTTTTGGCAAGATGGGAATAGTAAAAAGTGTTACAAGAAACACAACTTTATAAAACAGTAACTACCGTATTAAAAATGTAGGTACTGTTTATGCAGATGTCCATAGAGCAACAGTGACGAAAATATTGGCGCATCGATTGAAGTTCCGGCAATATCAATAGCATTGACTTCGATAAACATTGTCAAGACGCAAGCACAATGACAATTGACATTGATCGTCTCGGGGCGCTTTACACTGAACACAAATGATATTTAGAAAATCTGTATTGGAATTAATTTCATTGCCGGCAACCCGGGCGTTTATTGGCATTAAATAAGTTGACACAAATTCATGTAATTTTACCATCTCACTAGACGATGTCTGTTCCGAAATGGGTAAGAATTCAGCTTTGGGTTTTATCTTTTGTTATGTTTATAGTATATTTTAAGAATGATTTTCTAAATGAAATAACACTAAGTTGTGGAAAGGAATCCATAAAATCAACAAACAAATGTTCCGTTACTCTGAAATACGAAGAAACTTATTAAATATATTGGGAATTTGTTGTTAATTGTCCAAATAAATAACTTTAAGTACGAAACATAATATAAAAAATGAAGTGACTCTGAAAGCGTTCCATGACAAGGTTGCGGAACACTGAACTAGAAGCTAGACGCGCTAGATGGGCTAGACGGGCTAGGCTAGACTCACCACATGCACGAGCCTCAGCGCCTTGTCCTTCTGGCTGTTTGTGTGGGCGTCCGCTGCGGAGTAGGTCGAGCGGGCCAGCACCACTGCTCCGCCCGCCAGCACAGCCACGCACGCGAACAGTAGAAACACTCGCATCCTCTTCTGCCTGACACTACTGAGGTTCTGACATAGCGCCGGCCATACCATTCTATTTATACGATCACAAAGTCATCACTCATCACACCTTCTCACACCAAATCAAAAACACAACAAATGACTTAACATTAAAGTACCACAAGATGTGTCTCTGCAACTTAATCACGCAAATCTATGATTCAAGCCTTGTTCACATGTGTAACCGGCAACACTGAAAGGAGACACTAACTTTAGCGACAAGTTTTTAAACACTTAACCAATATCTCACTGTTAAATTAATAATATAACGTAATATTAAAGTACCACATAGATTATTTGGAGCTTTACAACTTGAGGACATATACGATCCTAGCCTGGTTTACGCGTGAAACTGCAGAAACTGATAACACTGAGAGGAGGCAGTAACTTTATCGAAACGTTTTTAGTATTGATACGTTGTTTTGGCGGTGTTATCAAACTCGACACGGCGTCTCGGTGTCGTCTGCCGTTCCACTGTTACCTGCGCAAGTGTTCGCAAGTTAACGTTCAGTGCTCGCTGCTCGCTGCAGAAAGGCGATGCGGAAACTCTGCTATCGCACGCCTCTATTACCTGTAGATAAAGCCGAAATCTCTATCTTGAGTTAAGCCCGCTTCGCATTTATCGTGATCCGATGTATATTTAGCGTGTTTACACGTAATTCTCCGGATTACCCGCTAAACATAATACGCCAAATGTAAATATTTTTTTAAATCGTCTATTTCCTGGGAGGCCCAAGTTTTCAGAATTTGCAAATATAATCAGAAATCTACTCAATCGTTTATCTGAACTGCAAAAATCTCTCGAACGGTGATTTCTGACAACACGAAAAGTCAATCTAACTATTTCCATCACGAGTTATGGATCTATGAAATATTCACTCAACTACAAAAATAAAAGAAAGACGTAAGTAAGAAAAGAGATGTTTATATAATAAATCAGTAAAAGAGTGTTACATAAAAAAATAAATATTTAATGCTGTATAAATACTGTTTTTTTACACCTTAATCAATATGTCGTGGCTGTTCTGACTCAACCTCGTATCTACAAAAACATGTTTTGTTAAGAGATGAAAAATATTCCATTTTCCTTCATTTTAATTATTTGAAAGCAATTATGTTTAGATAAAAACATATTGTAATTTATTTTTTTATTAAACTGTGGTTTATACAAATTCACTCCCTTTCAATTAAAAATGATGCCATAAAGTGATTTTTCCTTTGAAGAAATAAATGCTTTAAAATTATTTAAAATACGGAAAATAGACAGTTTCTTTCGTCTTCAGAGAAAAATTGTTTTTATAGATACGAGGTTGAGTCAGAACAGCGACGATTCATCTAAAAACTCTGATATGACTTATAATAATGTAGTTTTTTAAACAAACTTTAGCAGGAACTTGATTTGACATTATAATTAGAAATGAAACAATAACTAATAAATCACTGCCCTGACGAAGATATGGCTGTAGCCAAAACGGGTTGGCAATTGTATAAAAATAAACATGATGTAAAACGAGGCAATTTTTTTATTTTTTATTAATTTTTTTAACCCTTCCCTTACGGTGCTCGAAAATTCCTCGAGCCCGGTGCTGTACACTCAGTGCACAGAGTACACATTTAGAAATTTGTAATTTTTAGGTTGTTTAAAAATGAATGGTTTACATTTATTACTTATGTAAATCATTTTATTAATAATACATATGAACATTATGCACAAAATTAAGACATTATGTATAAGCACGAATAAAACGCATTACACGTCCATTATAGCTAGCAGACTGCAGGCTGAGGCTACTACTAACGACCGCGCATACGTATATATGAACTATTTTTTCCAGATTTTTCAACAAACCATATTTTTCGTTTGGGTTAGATAAATACTTACATACGAGTAGTTTTATCATTTTATGAAATACGTAAATGTATTGCTAAGAAACACCAAAAATGTGAACTCTGCGTTGTATGTCTATAGATATATTTAAATGATTACATACATGTCAAATCAGTTGTCAGCATCGGCATGGAAAGGTTTTAAAGATTTGTTGATAGTAATAATGTTATCAACTCTTCATCTCCGAAATAAAATAATAAAAAAATGGCACTTCAAACACAACATTTTTTTATGTCAAATCAATCATATATAGTAAATTCCAGATTCAGCAAACGCCGCTTAATATGATCGCATTATTGAACAGATAAAGCGACACTCCGAAATTAATTCTAATTTCGATAATCCTTACTGTAAAAACATTACACGCTATTGTAAAGCGGGTTTAGCTTATGGGTTCTGACAATTTCTTTCAGGTATCCCAAATAAAGTAAAACACATTTTTATTTAATTACTGTCGTTACATGAGGTTATAAATATTTTCATAATAGATAGTATTTATAATAATATTAAAGAAGTCGTGTACAATAACATAAAACGTGTTAATTTTTAAAATAGTGTGTTTCTATGAAAACATGTATTTATAAATAAAAATATTAGGTAAGAGGTTCTACCTATATTATTGATAATATTTTGACCCCTTGGAATAACAAGGTTCCAACTGACGATTTGGGTTGATTTGAGTTATTAATTGGAAATGGTTCCAACTGCACTCTTTTTCATTTCTTCTATAGACACCAACAAAATCTAGTGAATATTAAAGGAATTGGAAAGTGTTAAAAGTTGCCAACTGCATCAGTTATTTATTATAATTTGTGAAACAAGGTGCAGCAAGGTGGTGATTTCAAGTGCACATGTACTCCAACTTAAAAAGTTATTTTGTAAGTCACTTCACATTAATCCATATAGAACGTCCCATCTGACGAACTGTTAGGTTTTCACGCGTTACACGCTATCGACTGTTTTCGGTGCGGGTTTCCAGCAGATAAAGTAAAAGAAGTGATGAAAATGTACGATTGGTAGACAAAATATTGCGAAGAGATGAATACAACGTCATGTCCAAGATCGAGTTGTTTTCTCCACTCAGTCTCACGAGAGCATTGAATTCAACGAATAGTAGAAAGCCACTTAAAGTTTTGCAAATGAGCGTGATGATTTCAAAGATTATGGCAGTGCTTCGAAGCAAAGACAATTTTTAAAGGTGTCTGTCCTTCGGTTTACACAAAACATATATGAAGTGGAGTATAAAGATGCCTTCAGCTGTAATGTTTTGAAAACAACAAAAAAACTCAAGAATTCGTGATAAACCGAGAAGAGAAATGGTAGTTTCAACGTTGAATTGGCATTACCGATTTCCACATTGATTGAACCGAAAAACATAAGAAACACGCAAGTAATTGTAGTAATATCAACAAAAAAATACTATATGAAAAATACGTTAATCTCAATGCCTCTGGAAGACCGAAAATATTACCAAGCATTGCTATAGTTTTAAACATTGGTTTATTTAATATATGGGTTAATACATAATACTGTTAATTCACTTTTTATTTTGTACCATCTCGAATACTATTTTTGTTTCCTTTATTTTAATAACCATATTAAAGATTTTGAAATTTTTTATTGAACATACATCTTTCATAATTATAATTATTATTTTTCTGTTTATTAATCATCACACCATTCAGAATAAAGAACTATTGGTCTCTTTTATTTATTGTTTGAATGTATTCCTAAATTTCGTAACATTGTGAATTTTAACACATTTTCATAAGAGAGAAGTATGTCAAAAATTTCGTTACTGTAAGAATATATAAGTGAACAAGGTTCCATTGCAAGATGGAACCTTGTTCACTTACTTGAAATCACTCAATTGCGTAACATGGTTCCAACTAATAAAATTACTTTCCCAGATTTCGTATTTCTAATTAATAATGATCGTAGATAATAATTAAAATAAGTTAAAAGCCTACAACTAACGTATTTGCACACTCAAAACAAAATAAAGTTGAATACGTATTGAAATAGAGTCATTTAAATCTTTGAAGCCCGTCATCTCAGAATAGAGTCAGTGTCAGATGGAACCTTGTTATTCCAAGGGGTCGATTTATAGTTCACCAAAATTGACATAATTTTGACAAGAATATGAAAAATTATGCCACATTATTATTGTTCAATTTTAAAATATTTTTGACAAAATTAGTCATTTATTATACAGCGGTTAACGTCATTATATAACGTTTTACCGTCGTCGCTTCCGTCAAATTCATAGAATGCTCTTATTATGAAACGGGTAATTGGTTAATTTTCCGTTTGGCGTCCTGTATTCGGTCTGGTAATGATAATGTTCATATTCACCATTGTTGCCCAAGCTTAAATTACATTCTTACCATTTTGTCAACATACCTTGCACTTGTATTTCATAGAGAACTCTATTAGAGCGAATATTCATGATTTTTAATTACCGAACTCGGAGCGATGAGAAGCGCGGGTTGATTCTATAATGCGGCCAAATGATCATTAAATTTGGGTTCCGTTTCATAATAATAAAAAAAATAGTAGGTTAGGAAAATTTGCTTTTAACAGCGCCTGTTCTAAATGAATTAAAATCCTAAACACGCAAAGTTCAATGTTGTAATGCGATAAATTGTAAGATATCCGCTTTAGTGTGAGATTAATGCCATGATTTGTAATTTACGGTAAGTGCATATGTTTTTAATATTTCTGCTGTCATTGAACTTTAAAAAAATTGTGTATTAATTTTAAGATGATTTTTTTTCTTCTTTTTTTTACTGATCGTGTTACAAATCTTTTCAATATCAAAGCTCGTGCAAAAAGGCGGAGAAACGTAAAATAAATAATCATAGTCAAACTAGAATAATAAGGCTTTCAGACATCCGAGTATCAAGTAAATAAAAATATATAAAAAATATGAAAGAAAAAAAGAAAAATGTAGTGAAGAAAAGAAAGCACTAGGTATATCTAAACTAATATATTAAATAAAGTAACGATTTGTAGATTAATACTATAAAAAAGTCAGTCATTCCTCGTAATTAAATTTGACTTATTATCGGAAACATGTAATACGAATATTTCGAATTACCTGACAATATTAAAATTCCTTCTACTTTTCACCATTTTGTTATTGGGTCATATTAGTTTGCTACATATTCTACATGAACAACAGATTTGTGCAATATGTATTATTCCCTAATGTAAGCTGTTGCTTATACTTAGGAAAGGAGTACTCGTTAACTTAAAACCTGTATAGTGAAAACAAATACACGTTATATAAAAGAAAAAATATGTAATGCTTTAACTAAAGACTGGCATAATTATAAGTATTAGAAATACAATATTAGAAAAAGTAATGAGACTCACTTCTGACGTAAATGCTATATACTCGTATATACCATAGATTTAGTTTTAATTGTACCAGTCTGAAGATGCCCGTGATAGGGTGAAACCATAAACAAGTGGATGATAGTTATAAAAGGTTTTTTTAATTTAAAAAATCATCAAAGAAAATACAGAAACATGAATACCTATTTCAAAAATTACAAAAGTATGTGAATAAATAGGATTTTACAGGTATAGTGAAAACAAATACAAAGAAAATAAATTGAGAAATAAAAAAAATGTTCCAACTAAGGAAAGATAAGTACATGTATATAAACAATATATGATTTTTTTTTTATTTCATGAGAATGTAAATAATTAGTGTTTTACAGATAGATTGAAACTGTATAATGAACAAATAAATAAAAAAGATTAATCAAAGATGGAAATTAAAAAATCTTTCAACTGAGGAAAGACAAGTTTAAATAAACCTGATAAACTATTCCAAAAAGTACACATGTTTTGATATAACTAGTGTTTTACAGATATGCATGATCATTAGTAAAAGGTGGTAAAAGACATTTAAGAAAGGTCACTGAATAATTTTATACCTTTTTTTATACAAAATGATGTTGGGCTGCTGTAGGTACTATCATCATTATAGTCGTAAAGTATTGTTTGTCCAATGATGGAGGACTTAGCTAGCAAATGATCAAATTTGCGAAGCCTGGGTCGACGCTTTGAAGCACTCGATATTTAACAGGTTTATCCATCATTGTCTCTTACCACACTTGTGAAAGGTCCAACATAGCAATCGTAGTCACTACACCCAGACATGGCGATCTCTGACAATCTCCGTGATTTTATTTGTTTATTTTTTTATTTATTGTTATAATCTTATACAAAAGTCGCGAAAAATGTGACCTTACTGAGGTACCCCGTTCTAAGCTCACATTGTACATGGTTTTATACATGGATTATAAATTAGATAAAAAAATGTAAGTTTGTTAATTTTCGTAATTATGTTAATATATTACTAGAGGAAAATTAAATATATTGTTTCAGAGACATTAAATTCACGACATTAAAAACATAGTCTGCAGGAGTTCTGATGGGGACTCTAAGAATAAGTTTCAAAATTGCTTTTTGATCTATGATAACTGGTTTTATAGTGGAATCGCATGAACTTCCCCATCCGATAAGACCATATTGTAGATGAGATTGGCCTAAGGCGTAATAAATTATAATTAGTTGTTCTTTATCTAAAATGTTTCATATTGTTTTGAAAAAATAGGTTAGTTTTTCATTTGTTGCTTACATTTTCAACTTGGGAGTTCCAATTGAGTGGTTACGATCCTTGGCTACGAATCCAGTGGTCGCGGGTTCAAATCCCAGTAAATTTTGTTTGATTAAATTGTGTTATTTAACAATTTATTATTTTCAAGTAATATGTAGTGTATTTGCGGCACGTTCCAAAGTGGTAGATACTGTTAGTATCGCCCCGATGAAGTACCACCATTCAGAATGGAAACGTTGCCCGAAATGGCTTTAGCCGTGTTTGGTGACCAGATCTGAATAGCCAGGCACTTCCCCACCTTCATTCTTCCCCTTCCCCTCCTCAATACCTTCAGTCCTCACAACATACCAAATGGGGATGCCATAGTCTCACTGGTTCCAGACGGTTGGGAGCAGCTGGGATTCTTGTGTGGTATCACATCTAAAAAAAATTTAAAAATGGCTACGCCCGTCCCGAATCACCAATTTATAAATATTTTTCTCTGCGCCGAAAGTCCGATTTAATTGAATGCTTACGCCTCTTGCTATAGTGCATTGCAGAATAATTGATGTATGTTTCTTTTACTTTTGATGGGTATTTTAACTCCCCGTGTTTGGTTATTTAATTTCCTCGGGAATCTTCATGAATAGAAATCGTCTCCAATGTGAATAGAACCGGAACTTAGCGCCGGGAGCACTGGGTTATTGGATTACCGGAGCACTAGTGACAAGTTTTCCAACAATATCAATTAATTTCTTCGAAAGCGTAATATATTATGTCAAGGTTAAACGAAACGTGATACGCGCTCGCAGATGGCGCAAATTCAAATGTATTAGAAAAAAAAACTTTTTTTTAACAATTAATGCTTTTAAATATTGAGAATACTTCTTTATACGTGTACATGGGGAATATGAAATATAATACATTTGCTATTCTAAGTATAAAGCTCAAGTCATTCAAGAAGCTTATAAAAATACGGTGTATGTTAGTTTTACAATAATATATTGTTTTTTTATGAGTTTCTAGAAGACTTGAATTTTAAATCCATAGTGACAATTTATTCCATTCCATATTCCGTGTGTACACCCGCCAACAAGCTTTTTCTTCTCTTTTTGTTGTTGTTTTTTTTAATACTTAAATTAGCGCCATATTACGGGCGCATATTACTTTTCATTTAGCTTTAAACAGAGGACACGGTCATAGCTGACTTCTTATCTTGTCCAAGACAACATCTGCAATACAAATCATTTTGAAATTGGAGAACTTCTTTCACGTGATGGGTTCAAGCCATTGATAAAAATATACGGAGTGACTGAATTTTGGGGAAATCTTAACATGTACTGAATAAGAACACTACCGGATGGTTCCTTTTTACATAGCACCTCTCTACTGTACAACATCAATGGCCGCGTATTTACCTTTTTAGAGACGGGCATTATCTGCTCTAATTTATTTATGATAATAATAACATTTGTATCTATCAATGATCATTAAAACAGCTGTAAACCAATTTAGTCTCAAGGTCCGCATAACAGACAACCAACAACCTACAACCAACATACACATAATATATATTATTAAACCTACTTGGAATTGAATAATCATTAGCAACACATCACTGAGGCGATCATCACATCTTAGGTCAGTGACACAGTTTCCGCTTGAATTTGCAGGTTTACATCGTGACGTGTGATCGATGCGTGTTTTACTAAATAAAAGTGACAACATCCCAATATCAATCCTCGAGGTGCCCCAATTGTCCCACCTTTGTCCAGAAAGGGTTATCGTAAGACTGATTTGTGATATTATTTTGCAAATATAATTAATTTAACACATTTTACAAAAAATATAATGCAAAAAGTCCCGATAAACTATTTTGTTTATAGCTTGTTTAGCGGGAGCGTGTTATTCAAAACTGTATCCTAAATTTACAGTTAAAATTATAAATATATATATATATATATATATGTTATGGTTGAAGACACGGGTGTAAGATGTGAGAACAGTTTACCCGCGGGTACTCGAAAATTATATATATATATATATATATATATATATATAGTAAATAAAAACATTTGTAACAAACTTAAATCACTAATATTTCTCAAGGATCTTACTCAAAAATAATTCTATAAAAATGAATACAAAAAGAATAAAAAATCACAAACGACAACAATAAATCGTACATAAAATAATATTTCCTAATTATCTAATACAAATAGTTTATTTCAGCTAGCCAAGTTTTCAATATATTTATTCATTGTTTAGTTTTAATACATTTTTATTTTATTTCAGGTAAAATATTTAAATAGATAGGAATCATGTGATCTAAAGTTCTTTGTCCATATTTGTCTAAATGCTTAGGAACAATTAATCCTTCATTAAAATTCAAACGAGTATTGGAAGTGTGCTCTATTCTATTTGTATTATATATAGGGTTATTAATGTGCTGAGATATAATTTTGTACCACAGAATTGCTTTTATTGAAATAATTTTGAGATGATAAAAGTATGGAATATTATGCCTTTGTTCGACATTTTTATGAGCTAATAATTTAACCGATGAATTTGATATTAATATGAACTGAAAAGTTCCTCCATGGAGCTTCTTTCAGCAAGGTTCCCTGCATTTATATGAACCGATTATGGTGAAATTTTAAAAAAGGTGAATTACTGCCTACGTACATAATTTAAAGTGCCCTTCGGGTTTATTTTTATTTTGTTGTATTTTCTTAGATGTAGGCCCGAACTTTTAGTTACTCTTTAAGCTAGCCATGGGGAATATTTACGTTCGTTAAATTACTCTCAGGTAGGAAACCTGAGAATATAACTGACTGACAACCATCACTAAAAAATACTGATATACCATCTCCTAAAGACCTAAATGTTTTCGGTACCATAAACACCATATAAATAGTAGCACTCAAACAAATATAAGCTTTGTTGCTGATACAGACATTTCCGCTGCACATTTTTTCTAGGTTAATCGTATAAAAATAATTTCACTATATTATTATAAAATGTTTGTGATCATACACACAAAAAATAAACATATTTTTTATGTCTCTTGTAAAATTTGCGAAGGTTGGGAAAACCCCTTCCTGCATTTATAATTAAAATATGTGTTTTATTTCTTTAGCTTCTAGATACCAAGTTATTTCTCACACATCGGTGTAGTCTGCAATACGTCATCATCACGAAAAATCTGATGTTTCCTTATTTTGTTTGTTGAACATCTTAAAGGTGAGTTCGTGTATAGTATATATATTTTTTTCTATTTAAAACAAGTTTGTATTGTGTTTGTCTATGTCGTAATAAATCAGAATGTAAATAAATAACTATCTACAAATTGTACAAAATCAAAGGCGACTCTTCCTAGAAGCACATTTTTGGAGAGGCGCCTTTGCTTAACAACTAATATGTAATGAATAATAAAATAATACATTATACCTGGTTTTTACACTAATCAATCGAAATGTTTTTTTAATATTAATTAAATAATATACTTTGTATTCACCGCTTTATTAATACTCATATATCTGCTATCGAAAGCGCTGTTTTCTTCTTCAGAAGTATATAGAATACATTATTATTCATATATTAGTATTCTGTATATTCCCGATGAAGAAAGCATCGCTTTCGAAACATGTAGATATATATGTATTAATAAAGTGGTGAATACAAAGTATATTATTTTATTCGTTTATTAACAATGACGCCACAAAGTGAATACAGATCGTTTGAAGAAGTTATAAATGTTTTTTATTCAAATTCGTATACATCACTAAATTAAAAAATAAATATTAGAATATTACATTGTCGTGATATCTTAAGATCTATAAGCCAGTTTTTTTCAGAGAAATCGCGAGATTCATCAGCCGGTCCGTTAAGTACTATGTTATGTAGGTATATGTTTTGACAAAATTTCTGCACCATTTTTATCATGAACAGAAGAACAGATCGTGTCACACAAACTCTCATCTCTCAAACAGATGGAATGATGTTGGATGGCTTGCTAGTTCAAGGTTAGCAAATGCTGATCTGGTTTGTAATAAATACCTAAGTAGGTCATCTGGAGAAGTGTAAGGATTTGGGTAGTGAATACACGAACCGTCACTAGGTTTGTGTATTATCACGGACAAGATTTAACACTCGTACTTCTATCCGTCTATGACTTCTGAAACGTTTGGTCGCTCTCTGTTTCACCTTCTTACATTTTCATTTTTTATTCATCCGTGGTTCGGACATCTTGTCCTGGAATAATATTTTTTTTCTTAGGCTCGACCTCTCGCCTTTCGTGAAATACTGGTGTTTTGAAAAGTTTCTCGTTCCCCATCAGGCTTTCATGAAAAATTTGTGTTGTGAAGAGTCTTCCATTCCCCATCAGGCGTGGCCCGACCTCTCACCTTTCATGAAATACTGGTGTTTTTAACAGTCTCCCATTCTCCATCAGGCATTTTTTATTCTTCCGTGGTTTGGACATCTTGTCCTCGAATAATAATTTTTTTCTAAGGTCCGACTAAAGTGGTAATTAGACAATACCTATTTTCATCCAGATTGGACGTGAGTTGTCTTTTTCTATGGAAAAATGATGAAACTTAGAACGAGTTCTTTTTTTTGTCCCTTTTAAGGTGGCGGACATTATGCTGTGATCAGTCTTCATCTGTCATTGTTTTCGTGATAATTTTTTAACATTTTGTTTTGTGTAAATAATACGCGAACACATTGTCGAGTTTAGCGCGCTTTCTTTGACCGTTGTCATTCTTTTACGTAACTTTAATGTTACCTTTTTGTGGAGATGCTGCGTGTTTATTTAGGAATATGATTTAAAACATTGTCAAAATGATTACATGTAGATTAGACTGTAATTAAATTGATTGTGAAAGCGTTTCTGTTCGGAAATGTGAATTTCGCGTATATTTTTTAAATATATTTTTTTGACATTTTGTGAAGGTTCTGCCATTTTTTGACGATTAAGTGCCGTCCCAAAATATTCTTTCTTTTTAATGGCAACTATGTGTGCAGATCTGTATGAAATTGTAGGTATGAAAATAATGATCGTGTAAAGCAAAAATTTTCTTTATGGCTTCCGAAGTGCTCCCGTATGGAGATCGATATGAAAAAATGAACGTCTAAGAACGCCTTTGGTAACGTCGTCTCATATTTTATTATCGTCAAATTTTCGGTTACTTATATGCATAAAAAATCATTAAACATAAGAATCTTCGATAAAATTATTTAGAATTATGATGACTAGAGCAATTCCAAGGAAGGAGACCTCCAATCGAAGCTGTTTATTATCGGGCATAGAGAAGTGAAATGTTTTCTGCAGGACACATTTTCATAATGTTTCTATTGCCAAAAGATTTCATCTCTGAAAGAATTCATAATTTTTAAGGACGAACCGCAACCGAAAAAACACGAATTATTTAATGAACTTTGATTTATTTATATCGTCACATTTTACATTATTGTAAAATATACACATTCGAAACAATTTCAGCGGTTCTAACGAACCAGTGTGAAACGACTAAATGACAACACCGGTTTAATCCTCGATTATTAATCCAGTATTGCAAATCAACAATCATATCACATTTATATTTATCCCTTCCGTCATTACAGCAAATAAAACTTAGAGACTCATGAATATTTTTTAAAAATTTATTCCATTGCGAAATGCGCACAATTATTATAATATTAATCGAAGCTTAAATTATGGAAAATTGTAGGGATCATGCAAAACTCTATTCACGTTGGTACTTTTATAGATCTTTAAGCTTTGTTATCATAACTAAATTATAAAAATGAAATTTCTGATATTGTGTGACAAGTGTCCCCGTCAACGTTCTATGGCCCGGTATTTCAGTAATTTTTAGAAATGGTATCACCCGGCATTAATTTCTTCTCAGCGCTCCTACCAGAGAGCAACTTGACTCTTACCTAGCTTAGGAGGAACGGCTGCGCGCCCTGTTTATGTGGGTTAATTATTGGCGAGTTTATGGTAAAAAAAAAATGTCATATTTGCTATCTAAATATGATTATATAAAATAAACCCGCAAATAATTTTTAAAGTTGCCCCCAAAATCATGAAAAATTGATTTCTTTAATGGCCTATATATCTTTTTTATGTGAATACCCCATAAGAGCCCCAACTGCTCCCAACCATCTGGAGCCAGTGAGACTATGACATCCACAATTGCGGAATGTTGTGTGGCTGAAGGTATTGTGGAGGGGAAGGAGAAGGGGGAGAAGAAGGCGGGGAAACACCTGGCTATTCGGATCTGGTCACCAAACACGGCTAAAAGCCATTTCAAGCAACGTTTCAATTATGAATGGTGATTCTGAGAGTGTCTTCCACTCTGGAACGTGCGCAAATATACTACATATTATTTAAATAATATGTAGTATATTTGCATAACTAAAAACAACAATTAATAAAATGTTTCTAATCCGTAGTAGATATTTACTAAATTTTTAATTTAAAAAAAGATCATTCAGTTTGGATGGGTATTTTGGCCTCAATTCCAAATGAATTTTGTATGAAACACGTCGCGCAGCCGTCCTCTTATAGACCTTCCTCACAAGCGGGCGGCCAAATACTAAAAAAGCCATAACGTCGAAAGGTTTGACCATCCGGTCGTCCTTTCCAAAGGTCAAGCATACCAGCTTTAGGAAAGGACGACCGGATGGTCGAACTTTTCGACGCAATGGCTTTTTTAGTATTGGGCCGCCCGCTCGAGTGGAAGCTACTTTAATATGTGGCATTAAAATTTGAATTGGCTTCTGTCTTATTTGGCTTTGACCCGTAATTTTAGTTACTTTTTAAAGTATGGGAGAAACAGAATAGCGTTTTGCTTTTCCAATATTAATTACATTCAAACCCTTTACCAGAAGATTGCCTGTGATTTGCCTTTTTCCATACAAAATTCCATAGAAAAAGACAATTCACATCCAATCTGTATGAAAATAGGTATCGTCTAATTACCGCTTAAGGCCCGTAATTTCAGTAACTCTCTAAGCTCGCTAATGCCCGGAATTTCAGTTGCTCACTCGCTAAGAGAGATTTTTACATTTGTTGTTCTATGCTAAAAACCCCGATAATTTAAACTGAATGATACCATTACCGACTAAAAATTACTGAAATTCCGCGCCTAAGAGAGATATTTACGTCTACTAAGTTGTTATATGCTAGAAACCCTGGCAAGATAAGCCAGTGATACTATTACTGAAAGAGCAACTGAAATTCCTGGTTTATGTATGGACAATATATCTGCATTATTTTGAGTATTTTCTTAAAATATCTATCTGTGATTGACTGGAGGCGGCGCACAGTGGCGGAACTACCAGGGAAAGGCCTCGACGCACAGTGGATAAAATGTGCGAAGTAATTTAGTGTTATTTGTTAACGTTTTTTATTCCTACGTATTATGTATTTGGAGTATTAGTCAGCTAAATAAGTAAATCTCATATGTGAAAATGAATGTTTGTCTGTCTGTCTGACCTCGATTTTATCGTAAATTACTTGACCGGCTTCGCTTAAAATAGCACAGTTTGTTCTTATTAGTGCTGGAAAGGTTTAAAGAGTAGTTTGAATGAAATCCAATATGTAAAACTGTTGCTATAACATTCTAAAATTAGTATGAAAAACATTGAACCCACCATGTTATATTGAGGTTAGCCCATATGTATACCACTCTGGTTAGCCACAGATTACTTATTAAAAAAAATAAGGTTTGTTTGGGTAGAATATTTTTATTTTCAAAATATACCTGATGTATGTCCCAGTATTTCAGTAATCTTTAATAATGGTATCACTCGGTTTATCTTGTCAGGGTTCCCACCATAAACCAATTTTACGATAGTAAATGTCTCTCAAGCCAAGCTTAAAAAACAACTGATATTCCGGCCCTTAGTGTTAAAAATACCAATTAATTCAAATGTTAAATTTCCTTAGAATTAAATGTGCCTACTTAGAATATTTGTAGAATCATCTCCTTCCAGAGAGTACCACTAATTTCTGAACATCGTTCAATATGGATGTGAAAAATATTCGCTCGGACCATAGAGCATTTTTAAAGATATATTTTTGTCATTGAAAAAGATAATATTAACATAGCTTAAATGAAACACGAAACTGGAAAAAAAAAGGCATCAGTCACATCTGGGATGCGAACCCAGTACCTCTGTCTTTCCGGGACAACCGCTTTACCGACTTTTCTACAAGTCTAGAAAGAAAATTCAATTTATTTTAATAACTTATCGAGGTTTATAAACCTCATTGTAATATTTAATCATTTAAGAAGATAATTTTAACATATCCTAAAAGAAATATGAAACCGAAAAAAACAACAGAAAATAAAAAGGTATCAGTCTCATCTGGGACTCGAACCCACGACCTGTCTTACCAGAACAACCGCTTTACTAAAATAATATTTTCTAAGCTGTTCACTTTACCAACATTCAAATAAGAATTTTAAAACATAGTTTTGCATTCCAACCAGAATGTTTTCTCGATATTTTTATCCTATTCGGGTATAAGCCACCTACCTGCACGTTTTCAACTTGACACACTTCAATTTGCAGTCGGCCAAAGGAGACATTAATAATTTTTTAAATCCATGGATTTTGTATCCAAAAAATCTACACTAGCGACACCACCTGATGCAAAATGAGAATTTAAGTTGTACCTATTGTTAAAATGAAAGATTTTTTTTGTTTTAAATACTTTATTTTATTTATATTTATGCATTATCGACCGCGGTTTCGGTTGAACTCAACCTTCATCAGGAATGTACACATAAAAACTAAATTAACATACAGAGATATATCATAATGAAGACAGTGAAAGTGGGAGAAAGAGACAGTACATCAGAGTAGAACAGGACAGAGCATCAGAGGGGGGGGGGGGGGGCAGTAGCTATTGTACTATACTATAATGTATATATAATAATATATTGTACTATAACGTTATTGGGGCACCTTTATAAAATTGACTGGGTATACCAAGTCAGTTATCAGTCAATAATATGTACATGTTTGTACAAAAACAGTACCAACTAAGTCAAAATAAAAAGCCAGATCTTCATGTACCTGTTCATTGTAGCAAATAGTCACCCCTACGAAAAATAATAATACAGGCACTCCTCATTTAATGACCGAGTTTCATTCCTAAGGTCGTTAAGTGAGGAGCTAAATCATTTTTATTTATTCTAAATAGGGATGAACCAAACGAATGACACAAAATAAAAATACACCCGTACACCTAATGGTGTGATTACAAACATCGAAGAACGTAAAATACTTGGGGCACGTCATTAACGAAGACCTTTCGGATGATTACTATATTGAA
>JAHDVE020009921.1:0-41731 GCA_022606495.2 Halesus radiatus | reverse complement strand
CGAAAATGTCACTTTGTACCCCTGTTTGTTAGGTTGGTACCATCTATCAAGGGACCACAATAATAATTTATTGTCATTTTTAAGTAGGTACCTATTTGTACCTAATGGGTATGAATAGTGCCGTTTAAAAGATCATTAGGTGATGGATTTTTTGTGATTGAATAAAGGCGGATCAGTAGGAATTACCTTTAGTATTGAACACATATTTACATATATGAATCAGGGAATAATAATTACAGATAAATAAATACACAATGTGGTCACGGTAAAATAATGCAAGAGCTGATAAGTGATGAGTAAGTACCTACTCTACTACCATTTTAGTATAGGAGAGTTGCAGCAGAGTCATTGCTATTGAATTAGGGCCACTCGTTTTTTTTTAAATATTATTTTTAATTTAAAAGCGAAAATGAAATAATGTAATATACTATTTAAAGGTAATAGCGAATACGTAAGGCCTAAATTGGGCGTTAAAAAATTGGCAACAGAACTGAATATACATTATGTTCGGAATCTAGCAGTACAAGCAGGAAATTGGTAAGTCTACATCACATTTGGAGTTAATTTTGTAATGCAACTGTTTTGAGTTTTGGTTTTCGAGTAATTCGAGTCCGAAATTAGAATTTTGTTGTAGATAAATTCAATATATTCGGTCTCTACGCTTTTTTAATTACGCACCTCAAATCACATAAAATGCGCCGAAATGTAGACCCGGCTCTAATAGTTGAGAAAAAAAAAATTAAGTTGCTTTTTGGTAGTAGGTAAGATTCATGTTTAAAAAAATCAAAACAAAGGCCTTCTACCCGGACCAGTGGGACTATGCCAAAGCAATTTTATTTGGTTGTAGAAAGTGGGAAACAGAAGGGAGGAGAGAAGGATAGTTAGAAGTACCTGGCTATTCAGATTTTGTATCTAAACATTGGTTATATACATTTCATGCAATGTTTTAATTCTAAATAGCAGTCTGACATCAGATCGATACTGAGAGTATCACTAGCTTCTGGACACTATGTAGGGGAGAGTGTCCTTGAAACAGACATTTGGAATCTAATATAAAAAAAAACTGTAAAAGTACATAAATTTCTAGGAGCCGTGTTGTTATCCCAGCACACTACCATCTTGGCGTTTTGTTTGTCTAAGGACCTAAGTCTGACATGTAAAACTGACTAAAGTAAAAATAATTTTAATGTAATCGAATAAATTTGTTTTGAACCACTCCAATTTAATATAATGATCGACCGGTTTCGGAAGTACACTTCCTTCGTCAGGACTATATTAAGACTAAACTAAGCTACAAAATAACGACAGACGTACATAAATACTTATGTGTTGGAGTGTGAGCCGGCCAAAGGGGAAAGGGTAATTAGGGGATTTTCTGGAAGAACAAAGCGATTCGCTGGAAAAAATATCTAGAAGAGGAATATAAGATAAATTTACTTGGTTATTCCATTTATTAATACAAAATAAAAATTCCCATATAAATCCAAAACCAGAATACGCGCGGCCAAGATCCGTGACGTCAGATGTTTCAAATTCAATGGTGCCAACATAACAGGGTGTTTTTTTTATTATGTTCAAGTTTAATTTGTAGAACTCCATTTTATGAAAGTTTAAAACTTTTTAAATTATTATTATTATTTAATTTAAAAAAAAACGGTTTATTTATAAAAAAAGTTCTGCTAGGTAATTAGGAACACCAGTGAAAAATATAATGGTTTAAAAAATATATATTCATACAGATCAGCAAACGCCGATTCTGAATGTATAACTATGTACGTAGAATTTATAAATCGTTTTTTAAAAGTGAATAAAAATCATCTCTTCGAAACACCTTGTTATGTTGGTACCACTGCATTTAGAACATCTGACGTCACGTGCGCATTGTTTTTGGATTAGTATGGAATTTTTGTTTTTCGATTTTGTTTAGTATTTTAAAAATGTATTCTTTTAGTTTTGGCGAATTTTAAACTTAATTTGAATGACTTGAAGCTCTATAATTGTTTTTTTAATTATTATTTATTTTTGAGATTTAAGAACCTCATCGTAATATTTAATCATTGAAGAAGATAATATTAACATAACCTAAATGAATAACATAGTCGCTCCCAGATGCGACTGAAATATTTTTAGTTTCTGTCCTTTTATCCGGTTTCATCTCTCATTTAGGTTATGTTAATATTATCTTCTTCAATCTATAATTGTTGTTCAATATAAAAAACTGTTATTAATTAAATAAATTAGAGTATTCATGAGCAAACCAATTATCAATTCGGAATTAATGATAATGTTAATGCTCAATAGTATTATTATTATTTGAGTTAATGTTTCTGAAAAGGTACATAATTTTATGATTTATGTTTAGTTATGGTTTACTATGAATGGAATATAAAGTTATGTACGGTATAGCTCATTCTTGTTTTGACACTTGACATTCTAACCTCAAAACTGATCAAAACCTACCGGCCATAGATTTGGAGCATTTTGGCGGGTTTTGATAAATTGAAACGTTGAAAATTATTTTAACTATGAAAACCATCTTAAAAAAAACGAAATATATCGGTATTTAAGTCTGAACTAGATTATTGATAAAAAAAATTGGACTAGAGTTCCTTATTATTATTATTAGAAAAAAAAGCCCGTTTCATTGGCATTCTCCCCTATAATATCATCAAAGTCGTTTACAAGGAATGAGTAATAATTCCAATCGCGGAATAATTTGGGTACAATATTTGCCCATGCACTTTTTCCGGCTCGATGCAATTCTGAACTGCAACGGTGCACCAAATTCAATTAACGAAAAACGAACCAGAACGAAGTGGAACACAAGAGCATTAACGCGAGGTCAACACGTAGATAATTACGGTTACAAGATCAACAGCAAAAAAAAAGTCTGAAAAAGTTCAGTAATTTAAATAAAAATAAAATTGTTAACTTATTACCTTTGTATATATTAAATAAAAAAATAGAATTATAAGAAATACAAACATTCCCTGGTTACGAATAATCTGACAATATTTGAAGATATCCTACTTCCGTCACTGGTAGCCTAAGATTTATTTTTTTTACGCAGTGCATAAAGGCTGAAAAGCTGTCCCTACTTAGTCCTTACCTTAGTCCCTACCTTAGTCCTTAGTTCCAGTCCATAAAGGCTGAAAAGCTGTCCCTACTTAGTCCTTACCTTAGTCCCTACCTTAGTCCTTAGTTCCAGTCCATAAAGGCTGAAAAGCTGTACCTACTTAGTCCTTACCTTAGTCCCTACCTTAGTCCTTAGTCCCAGTCCATAAAGGCTGAAAAGCTGTCCCTACCTTAAGAAAAATGAAACATAGAAAGAAAATTAAAAAAATGCGATATTTTAACAATTTTTCCCTCAATTTGGTAAGGAACTTGAACCTTCCTTTGTTCAGTTGGCCACGACAATCAGCGGAATATGACAATAACATGGCCATTTTATAATATTCAATGCACCCGAACTGTACACAGCCTGCCTTTGGTCACAGGGCAACGCACGCCACTGTTGTTACAATATAATATGCTTACACTAAATGCAAATGTCTCTTGACACCACATTTACTTATATATGCATTTTTCAATAATAAAACTGCATATAATATTTTATTAATAATTAATTCCTATACACGTACAAATAATATTATTTTACTATTAGTAAATTACTGCATTAATGCACACTCCTCTTCCATCCACAAGCAAATGATTTTAATAGAAGAGTAGTATTAAAGTATGTTACATAAAATGTAAACTATATTTTTCGGACCGTCATTTGGTGGCAGATATGGTACAATGTGACCCGAATGGAAAGTTAAGAAAAAGTTCACCAAATGGTTTCGATATACATGTATGTTTTTTAAATATTGTCTAATCTCCGTATAAAAGATTGTTATCCTTCCTGACGAGGACCATCAACCCGCCGGATCTTGCTGCATCCACATAACAAGGAAAGTTCTAAAGCTAAGATTAAAATCAAAGCTAGTTGACATTATGTTGAGAAAGAGCTTAAAGATTTTACGTAGGTAGGAACTTGAGGATGATTATTTTCATCATAACGAGACAGTAGGGATATATGGTAGGCCGTGGCGGATCGTAGTTTAAATCATTCGAAGTTCCACAGCGATTTAAAAAGGAAAGAATTTCGGCTTTCTGTGAGCATCTTTTCTTTTTCATCGAATATTATATACTAGCTGATGTGTACCCGGCCTTGCTCGCGTACAATAATTGCTTTGACAGCGAAAGTAACTATGTCCCAATAAAGAAATATTCATTTGAATATTTTATTTCATTCCAAACGTTTATTTTTTCAAAATATATCTAAATCATAAAGTTCTTAAGTAGGTACCTACTCGTGTTTTCCATTTTGAAAATATTCTACTAAAAAAAAACCTTCTTCTTTTGAATATGCAATCGGTGGCTAACCAGAGTGTTATATCTATGGGCTAACCTAAATAAAACATGGCGGGTTCAATGTTTTTCACACTAATTTTAAAACGTTATAGCAACAGTTTTACATATTGGATTTCATTCAAACTACTCTAAACCTTCCCGGCACTAATAAGAACAAACTGTGCTATTTTCAGCGAAACCCGTCCAGTAATTTTCGAGAAAATCTAGGACAAACAAACAAATTACATTGATTTTTATATATATATATATATATATAGACGGAGTGACTTAATTTCTAAAGTTTGAGTGGAGAGGTTGGTATTAGATATAAAACAACATAATATTATTTTAAGACAGACACAAGTATTAGGTAATACGAAAAAAAACAGTTCATATCGGAACAGGTTTTATTTTGCCGGAAAAATAACCGAAAAGGCGGATAACATTAAAATATTAAACATTTCTTATAATGCCTGACTTCAAATGTGACTTTAAAAAAAATCGGAATCTTTATAAAGTTTTTCTATTTTTTAAAGTCACGTTAAAATGGAATTCAACCATGACTCAACTGTTTCAAAATTGGAAATAACAAAAACTTTTACATACCGAACAATATTAATAGCATTCATACAATGATATAGATAAAATAAACTTTAAAAAGTATCTCGCAGTTTCTTCCGCACTGAAATATTGAATATTGGCTCTAACGCACATTCCGACACCGTTCGAATCCGATTTATATTGTATGAAATTTCCCATAGTTTTTTTTTGTTTCTTGAGTGCGAAATGGCATTCGCACTTATGAAACACCGCGGCGTGTTCCGTCAGTAATTTTTTTTTAGTATGGTGTCGTGGTACACTGTTTAGGCATTTGTACTGGCAAATACTATAGAGTAGCGTCCAAACTGTGTTCAGTATTATAATCACCAAGTGAGTCTTGTTTGCCGTAGTTTTTCTTTGGGAGTTCACTGCACAACCGCTCATTACAGAAAACCGCCACTGATGGTATTTACGAGTTCCCGAAGTTGGAACAAAGAAAGCTTTTGGCAAGTAAGTAGAATACGATACGGGTGTTTTGTATTTACCGTGGCCAGTGCGAGATGGTGCACTAGATAAAAGGAAACCTGTCGAGATAGAAAGATTTACTATTAGGTACAGCGACCCGATAAAGTGTTAGAATGGTTTAGACATCGACTTAAAATATACGAATGGCCAATGAGAAACCAAAACTGACCCCGTTTACTGAAAACAATATTTACAAATTACGATATATGCGCGAGTTTTACCAATCCAATATGAATAGACTAGTTAGACTAGAAGCCCCCGTATGCACTATGAGTACTGCCATAATTCAATTTCTTTAATCTTTACATAATATCCATCGTTTGTGTTTTGGTCAAAGGTGTTATTCCACATTTTCTGGCAATGAAAAATAGCCCTGGTTGTTTGAACCTCCGTAACATTAACGATGTGAGCGTTATGCTTGCAGTTAAGGCGCTGCACTAACCTCTCGGGGATTTCGATTTAGGCAACGCCCCCCAAAAAGAGTTCTTTAACTGATCTGTAGGTGTCCCATCGGTGTTAAGAATATATTGTTTACTATACAAAACATGTATGACACCTTGTGAAAAAAATTGAAGGAACGGCTGCGCGGCCTGTCTCATACAAAACTTAATCTTGGATTTGAGGCCAAAATACTCACCTAAAACTAATGATTTTTTTTTCATAAAAAAGTATAGTAAATATCTAGTACGGATTAGAAGTAATTTATTTATTTTTATTTTACATTATGAAATATAGGCCATTAAAGGAAATGATTTTTCGCGATTTTAGAGGCACCTTTAACGATTATTTGGGGGTTAACGGTGATAAAAAAAAGTTTTACTCTTTACTACTTTGAAAATAATGTAAAATATATATATTTTTTTAAATATTAAAATAAGCATTATGGTGGACTTTCAATTCAATTAAAAACGACCAATTTACGTTGGAACACAAATTTGCCGTACATAATTTAAAATATCGACTCGAAAAAACCTTTTTTTTTAAAATGTTTTGTTTTTATATTTTTATTTACGTAATCATATGTAAACCCGCAAATAATTTTCTAAGTTGCGTCTAAAATAATTATTTTTTTTTTCATCGCCTATACTTCATAATTTAAAACAAAAATAAATAAAATACTTCTCAATTATTATTTTTATAAACAATAATTATTAATCTAAAACACTCATCCAAATTGAAAAAAACCTTCCGAGCAAAGATAAATGTCGCCAGCAGGACTCGAACCCGCACCCTTCTAATGTCCGGTTAGATGCTCTACCGTTGAGCTACGTCGGCTTATCGCAAACCCGCCAAGTTAATCAATATATACTAGTGTTCCATTTTATTAATTACTGTTTTTATTATATTTTCACCTGTAAACAACCAACTTTATTAATATGAGAGAGGCTTGTAACGGCTAAATCCTTCAAATAGATGGCGTCGAGACAAATTATGTCTACATTTTATTGGTGAAAATTGCTTTGACTTGTCAAATATTTATTAATTGATAAACTAAAGTTCTTAAAACTTAAGACAAGATTTTTGTGCATAGCGCAAAGGGTAACAATTATTATTTTTATAAACAATAAATAATTTTTATATTAATAAAGTTGGTTGTTTACAGGTGAAAATATAATAAAAACAGTAATTATTAAAATGGAACACTAGTATATATTGATTAACTTGGCGGGTTTGCAATAAGCCGACGTAGCTCAACGGTAGAGCATCTAACCGGACATTAGAAGGGTGCGGGTTCGGGTCCTGCCGGCGACATTTATCTTTGCTCGGAAGGTTTTTTCAATTTGGATGAGTGTTTTAGATTAATAATTATTGTTTATAAAAATAATAATTGTTACCCTCTGCGCTATGCACAAAAATCTTGTCTTAAGTTTTTAAGAACTTTAGTTTATCAATTAAAAAATACTTCTCATTCATACTACATATTCTAAACCTTTAATTAAAAAAAAATGTTATTCACTTTGGATGGGTATTTTGACCTCAAATACAAAATTAAGTTATTTATGAAACAGGTAGCGCAGCCGTTCCTCTTAACACTTAGGCCTAAATTTCTTTCCCAAAAGGTGTGGAATAACGCCTTTGACCTAAACACCGTCTGTTTTGGTCTAAGGCGTTATTCCACACCTTTTGGCAAGCAAAAATAGCCCTAGTTGCTTTAACCTCCGTGACATTCAGCATGACTATTAAGCTTGCACTAAGGCCCAAGTTTCTTTCCCAAAAGATGTGGAATAATGTCTTTGACCCAAACACAGTCGATATTATAATATGCACAAATATTGTTCCAGTGTACTTACCCAGGCTAGTGGAGAGTTTATTATTTACAACAACTAACTTTTGCTAACGAAATAATTAAAATTAAAAAAATATCTATTAAAGTTCTCTGTTGTCAATACTTGGTTATTTTATCGTTCACAGTTTATTCATTATAGTCCAACAAAAAAACCAATTGAATTATTTTACACCCTTTGAATGTACCTATGATATATACAATGCGAAGGGGCAGTAAATTTACGCTATATCTTTGACAGCTTGATACGCCATTTAAAAATAATTGTACACTGTAAAACAGATTGTAGCGAGTTTATTTTTCAAATGGAAGTTGTTTACAACATCTCCCCCCCCATCGCGTATAAATACGTTGACCGGTTAGATGAAACTTTGATAAGAGCTTTTTAATAGGCAGCTTCATGGCCAATACTAAATACAGTTTGTAGGTGGTGATTGTCCATTTTCGACAGAGCAGTAAGATCCCTGGCTATGTTCGAAGTTCTAGTTCAAAGCCAAGAGTAGACTTTTTAATTTATTTATTTTTAAATTGGAATGGAGTTCCTTGTTTTAAAGCTTAATAGCTAATATTGTTTAAAGTTGATAATACCATAGTTGGTAACATGGTAACTTACTTAACATTGAGTTTTTCTCTTGTTAAAACTACGCAAATATTGATATTTCTAATGAAAGTTATTCGCTGAATGACAGCTCACAGCTGTCACCCGAGAGCAAGGAGTCTTTACTCTTAAGGAAAAGGATAAGGGTAAATGAACGGGAATAGGGCACCATATATTTTCAGGTCTTAGCGAAAATACACCTTTTTGAATGTTCTATTTTTAATTACTGATTATTTTTATTGAGATTTAAAAACCTCATTTTAATATTTAATCATTCTAGAAAATAATATTAACATAACTTAAATGAAACACAAAGACGGAAAAAACGACAGAATAAAAAAAATTCAGTCGCATCTGGGACCCGAACCCAGGACCTCTGACTATCCGGGGCGGCCGCTTAACCAACTCAGCTAATAATTTCAGATGCGACTGAAATCTTTTTATTTTCTGTCGTTTTTTGCGTTTTCATATTTCATTTAGGTTATGTTAATATTATTTTCAACAATGATTAAACTTTTTAATGTGTTTAGTAAAGACTTCCCGATCCTTCCTTGAAGTTTTTCTCTAATAAAATATTCCAGAAATTTTGGTGGAAAGTTTGTATTCTACGTGCTGTCTTTTACCGTGAAAGCTAAAAGCTTCAACCTTAATACGAATTCTGCGAATAAAGCGGTAGCTTTATCCTGGCAGGTGTGTATATAAGTTTACATTATATATTGTTTACTTGCTTACCTCAATATTTTATCGCGAAATGCATGAATAAGAAAGCTATCATTAATCTCAAATGATAATTTTCGAATTAAGTGTTGGAATTAATCACGAAGCACCGCTTCAAAATAAGTGTTACGTTTAAAAAAACCCGTCTGAGAAATTTAGCAGCTTTCTATTGAAATAAATCGAAGCTTTGTTATACATTTCGTCAACAACGAAAAAACTTCCCGCTGCTGAAAGATAAGGAAATAAAATAAAATTTATACGTACTTCGAATAGAATAAAAGACAATATTTGATACGTACCAGATACCGACGATATTTTGCTTTATACTTTATACCAGGGCTACACAACCTTTTAAAAAAAGTTCTTTATTTACTTATTTTGCAAAAACAGTTACATACACGTTGAAAAGCGATAAAAAATATGAATGAAACACGAATCCGAAAAAAACAACAGAAAAATAAAAAAGGTATCAGTCGCATTTGGAGCTCGAACCCAGAGGTCCTGGGTTCGAGCCACAGAAATTAATTTAAGACTAACCAATATTTTCTACAATTAATTCCTTTATTATTGTATGATATCTTTATGTATGATTGCAAAGTTCTACCCGAATATATTTGCAATTTAATATAAACCTATCCGATTTATTTATTTGGGACATCTATTATATTTTGAAATCTAGAAATATTATTAAATTTATTTTGACTTTTTCGGTTTCATATTGAATTTGAGATTTATTAACATTATCTTCTTCAATAATTTTTTTTTGATAAAAATTACACAGTAGCACATTTTAACATAATTCCAGAGTGGAAGATATCCCTGTTATCACCACAGTGAAGAACAGCATTCAGAAGTGAAACGCTTGATGAAATGAAAATACATTCATATAGTCACCGGCTCTGAAGTCTCTTTCCCATTTATTTTATCCTCACAACATTCCCTGAGGACGATATAGTGCCACTGGCCCCGGGCGGATGGAACTTTTGTGCGAAATAAAAAAAAATTAAACTAACATAGTTTCGCGGCACACCGGTTGCCTAGCACTACTCTACACAACTCGGAGTGTTTACAACCCGCTTTTTTAATCCCCATGGCAACCCTTTCGGCGTGGTTGGTCAATCCAGTTCCAATACAGTTTTCCCAAACAAGCCTCCGTAGCCAGTCGCATTGCAAACCCACCTCAACTCGCTGTTCTTTACGAATCTACCATTAAAGTCACGTTTTCGACTACAAAAATTATGTTATTTGATAACAATGTTAATATAACGTAATTTATAGCTATTTCTCCGAAGAAGTGACTGTGTTTTAAAACATTATAAAGCTTTTAAAACAGTTCTGATAATTTACGATGGGACCCGTTAGCACGCGATTTGACAAAATCCTTATTAATATTACGAAGTGAATACGTCTAAATTATATCAATACACATATATTTTAAGAATTAAACAGTTTGTATTAAGTAAAAACTCTATTAATTAAACAATAAATTTAATAAAACAGTAAATAACGGTAAATAAAAAGTAACTGGTTTAGTGTTTTGAACTTAATGGTGCAGTACAATAATTATTGAGTGATTTACTTTAGTGACTTTGTTGCATCGGCGATTGGTTATTTTTTGTATTATTGATCGTATTAAATGGTATTTAAAACAAGACCCAGCATGATGAATCAAAATTCTACTTCGGCCTCGAGTAGTGTGGGGAGTGAAGGGGAGGATCAGAAAATGTCTGAAGATAGACTTATGGTAAGAAAAAATCTATTTATTTTCATCTATTTATATAGGAACACTATTTATTTATTCACGCCTAGAAGGCTTTTACATGTTGATGTATTTATCAAATAGTTATATAATGGAGTATTAAATAGAGTATAATATAGTACATACAATAATAATTAGACTGTAAAATAAGTATGTAGGTACAATAAGTAAGTAGTTACAGCGTAATGAAAAAGAGTTTTTCTTGTGGTTACGCTTCAACTTCAGATTGTATAAAAAAGTATAACAAGTGGCTTACTACATAATATATATATATATATAAATCAATGTAGGTTTGTTTGTTTGTCCTGGATTTTTTCGAAAATCACTATACCGGTTTTGCTGAAAATAGCACAGTTTATTCTTATTAGTGCCGGGAAGGTTTAGAGAGTAGTTTGAATGAAATCTAATATATAAAACTGTTGCTTTAACATTTTAAAATTAGTATGAAAAACATTGAACCCGCCATGTTTTATTTATGTTAGCCCATAGATATAACATATGGGAAAATTTGGAATAAAGTTATGATGTTGTGAATTCTTGTTTGTAATTAGGGTGCCATAATTGATTTGACAGCGAAAGTAACTATCTCCAAATAAAGAAACATTCATTTGAATATTTTATTTCATTCCAAACATTTATTTTTTCCAAATATATCTAAATCATAAAGTTCTTGAGTAGTACCTACTCGTGTTTTTTATTTTGAAAATAATCTATCCAAAAAAAACCTTCTTCTTTTGAATGTGCAATCTGTGCTCACCTAAATAAAACATGGCGCGTTGAATGTTTTTCATACTAATTTTAAAACGTTATGAACAGTTTTATATATTAAATTTCATTCAAACTACTCTTTAAACATTCCCGGTACTAATAAGAACAAACTGTGCTATTTTTAGCGAAACCGGTAGAGTAATTTTCGAGAATATCGAGGACAGACAGAGAGACAAATATCCATTTTTATATATAAATGATTAAATCATATCCAGAAATAATGTACTGATCCCATCTTCCAGAGTGTCAGGAACATACTCGGCCTTTCTGAAAGCTCACAAGTATTTTTTTTATAACTTTGCTTGAACTAACTTTACCCCCCCCCCCTTTTTTTTCAGCCTCGCAATACCCAAAATTAGGATTTTATTTATTTATATATTTTATTTCAAGTTATATACAGTCTTTCATGTACAAATCGAACAGTGTTATTGAGTTACATAAAATCATTAACCAATAAAAAAATAAAGACATTATATTGAGTTCGAAAAAAAAAAAAAAAATTGAATAATTCGATATAACGTAAAACTGGCTCCGGGTAGTTCAGAATCTTGTGCGGTAGTCACAAAAACAAATTTAGTACAGCCGTCATTTGCCGTAGATTTATTCAAAAAGTTATATGCAATTAAGTAACTGCCGTATCTCGATCAGAAGAAAAATGCAGGTAAAATATTTACCCGTATTTTGATTTTATCGCGAAGTTTTTCTTCCCGGGGTCAGTTTTTTTTCCACGAGGTTAGTTATCAAAAAACGAAGCCTTATCTTGATAGTACTAACCGCACTTGAGCCGGGTTACTGTGCCAAGGACCAAAGGTCCTTAACGGTGCTTAGGCCATAATAATGCTGTTGATTTACAAACTTTACCATAGGCTAACATTGACGCCTGTTTTACATGGGAGAATATAATTCTCCGAATCTTGCACGGATATTTACATAAAAAAATATCTGTCATGACTTTTTTGATAAATTGGTATACAGGGTCAATTAGGCCACCTGCTCTTTCAAAATGGGAAATTATTGTTGGTTGGTAATTATGAAAAAAAGAAAACTAATTAGCGGGAATGACTGCAGATAAGAATAGATCATTCCGGAGGATTTGTCTGTTTGTGTGTTTTGTTTTGTTTTGTTTTTTTGTTTTTTTTTTTTTTGGGGTGGGGGGAGCTAGGCATGCCGATAATTTAAGTAAAACAGCAAATAAGTAAAAAGGTTCGGTTTGTTTGCAAAAACCGAATATTTTGTTAGAGTATTTAGTTTGACCCTTTTTATAAATATTTGTAATTTGCTTATCGCATTCAAAATCACTACACAAACGTGGGCGGCAGTGAACAAAAGGTGGTGCAAAAATGGGTATCACGTAACTTTTGCCTCCAGCCGTTGAATTCGTACATAGGGCAAGTCTGTTAATTCTGACGTCAGTGGTCACACCGGACGCGCTTTCATGTATGTTTTGCCCGCATAGAATGATACCGTGAGAATGAAACTTCCGTATCTTGATGTAATTGAATTGATCTCGATTTTGAGGCTTCCAGGGCTAACCGGATGGCTTTATTTTGAAATATTTTATTTTTGACAGATTTATCTCGTAGTCTTTTAAAGTAGCATTCGGAAGCATGTGCCCAGATAGGGTTGTGTACGTTAGTTTAGGCTTTATAGTTGACTTGTAAATTAGAAGTTTAAGCGAGTCAAGAATGGTTAGGTACTTCAAGGTATTTAATATATATATCCAGAGGACATTTTATACTGATAAGATAAAGTTTTACTGTAAATCCGCAATCATTCATCTCTTCAAATCCAATCTCCATATTGTCCTACAATCCCAATAAATAATATTTATTTAATTTAAAAAAAATAATTATTTATTTGAAGTTTAAAAACCGCATTGTAATATTTAATCATTGAAGAAGATAATATTAACATAACCTAAATGAAACATGATACCGAAAAAAAAACAACAGAAAAAAAAAAATTATATGGGATTAAAAAATAGAGGTGATATTGACAAAGTTTTGAATTTGGCATATGATATCGATGAAGATGACATTAATTGAACTGGTTTCATTAGCTAAGTTGGTAAAGCGGTTGTCCCGGATAGACAGAGGTCCTGGGTTCGAGTCCCAGATGCGAATGATATCTTTTGTTTTCTGTTGATTTTTTCGGTTTCATGTTTCATTTAGGTAATGTTAATATTATCTTCTGCAATAATTAAATATTTATTTATTTAATTAATTAATTATTATTGATGGGCTTTTACATATTTTATAATTTTACATGATTTTGCGTACAGAAAGAAAAAAAGGTTTCAAGTTAACAAAAAAGAACATTATATATGGAAGGTATATAAGTGTGACATATCTATGATATATATGTTTATAATAATGTATTAGTGCATGACGTAAGAAAGGTTTTTAATTTGTAGATAAAAAAAATAAAAATAGTAATAGCCTGATCTACATGATACACAATATTCAAGTGCATAATGTAATATAATACGAGTGCATGAGATTGTGAAAAAAAATCAACGTGTTTTTATATTTCGGACGACGTAAAAATGTATGAAATTGCGTATTAAATAATATAGTACATGATACAGAGAAAGAAAAAAGAGGAACAAATTTTGGATTGTAGATTAGTGAAAAGATAATGAAAAATAAATAATACAATAGCTCCTATGCGATGCTCTTATAATCGTTGCAACATAAAAAATGTCATTCGGGTATCTTTTAAACATGGGTAAACTTATATTAAACACAAAGGTGAATTTGTTTCCAATTGTATGTAGGCGAGAAATGGGTGCATGTATTTGGTAGTTAGTCCCAGAATTATTGTTGCAGAACAATAATAACTAACCGGATCTTCAATTAGCTACACCTTTTTGTTGTTGTTTCTTCGTTATTTTATCGCATTGACCCATTAAGGGCAATTTTGGCAATTAATTGGCAATTAATCGGTTAGATTTTATTAGTACAGATTGTTCTTAAAATTGATTACTTTTAAACAGGATTCAATATTTAGACAAAAAAAAATTGAAGCAAATAAGTTACACCAGAAATTTATAAATTTATGTCTTTTTAATCCCCAATGACTTAAATTTTTAATGCCATTTTTATAAACATTTTTTGCTAATAACTGGCGTTGAAACTTAGAAGGTAGGGAAGACTGGTAGAGAGATCAATTTTAAATTAGACTAATTTAAGTAATCACACCCTTAATATTACATTAAAATATCACGGACAATGACCTTTTAAGTACTACGCATTTGAACTTTATAATTTCATGCCTACACCATTGAAACAACCCGCAGAGCAGTTGCGTGCAGTTTATAAAGGCTGAAAAGCCGTGCCTACCCTAAGAAAAATGAAAAATAGGAGGAGAATGTAGAAAATTTAAAAAAGACCTTATTTTTCTAATCAAAACGTTTTTCCATGAATTTAAGTAAGGGACTTGTACGCTCATTTCGAAGCCTTGGAAAAAAATGTAGCTGGGTCTGCGATTTGACATATTTTAAAAGACACAGCTGAAAAAAACTTCTGACCTATTTTTAAAAATTTCATCTAATAATTTCCAATTTTGGACTCGAATTACTCAAAACGAAAGCTCAAATTAAAACAAAAAAGTTTTTATATTGAGTATTTTTTATAAGTACTTGTAGTAAGTAGTAGTTACAAAAAATACCACTAAATCGAATCCAAATTAATCAGATTCCCGGTTGTACCATGATTTTCCGGACACCATATATAATGAAATATTGTTTAAATTTGATTTTAAATTGTATTTAACTCTAAAAAATACATATAAATAAAATAATAAATTATGTCTTGTTATTTAAATATGATGCATTAGGACATTAGATGTTTTGCGCATTTAACTAAAATCCACATTTAACGGCATATGGTAAACATAATGAACTTGAAGTGTGAACGTATCGATTCAGAAGTTGTTAGAAAATAGTTGTGTTTTCAATCACATTGTGTTACCACTTGGGAGCACGCCATTATGTTGACCGCTTGTTTACTGAACTTATTGGAGTCGGCAGTTAGTTTTGGCAAAGGAATTTCATTTAGTTGAGAGCTTAATCCGTATTAGTTAAGTGTTTACAGCCGATGGCGGATATGTATATTTTATATGTGAAGAATGCCGTTCAAATATTATTCCATTTGAATGACTGAATACAATCGCCGTTAATTCTTATGTTTCGCATAGAAATTTATTTATTTTTTTAGATTTAATCATTGGTCAATGGATTTAATAGGTAAGGTGGTAGTTTATTAGTGTTAGCACACGGACAAACATTAATAATAATAATAATAATAATAATAATAATTATTTATTTATTCCGGAGGTTAGTGGGTACATTTAACGCTGGCTCAGCAGTTTTCAGCAGCAGTTCGTGGTCTTTTTAACTGGGGTTCAAATATTTCATAAAAATTTACTTATTGTCCTTCGGCAAATCATTAAATACAGGGGTAGCCATATAATTTAAATAAAGTTGGTGGGAGGAGTACTATAATGACACATGAGACAATACGGAGTTTATCGGAACTTTCTTAATTAAGTAATATGTGAGCTTATCTAAAAAAGGATTTCATTTTGAACACGAAAACGTTACGTTTATTAGAGAATGCAGGAAAAAGAAAATAAAAACGTAATATATATTTATTACCTACATTTAACTTGCATCCTTATTGTGCAAAGTTCAGCCGGCCGGCAAAGTGACGATAGGGGATGTGACACCTGTCAAACTTGCGAGGTAATATGTCTAAACATTCCTTCGTTAGAGCTAGTAACAAACTCCAAAATGGTTCGTCCTAGGTTATTTAATTTCACCGTCAGGGGGATCGTGTCGTTTTGGTTTTTTTGCAAGAAGTATTTTCTTGGGATCGTGAGTCCATATGTGCTGAATCCGTTTAGTGCAGCACCTATGGGAATATCGCGTTGCTCTTCGACCGTAGTATTCGGTAGCGTGGATTTGAAACGCGGAATTTTAACAGCGCGCTGTTTATAATGTGCTCAGAGGATAATGCCAGTTGGTCTTATGTTTTCATATTTTTATTGGAAGTTCATTGGAAGGAGTAATTTCCGCCCTGGAACGATGTACAATTACACATTATATTCAGTTTTAATTGGAACAACTCATTGAAGTTTATAAACCTCATAGTAATATTTTTTTAATTATTGAAGACAATATTAACATTATGATAGCTGGTTCTGGATACAGAGATATTACCAATCTGCTAGTGACAAAAAAATCCACTATTTCTCACACATTCTGCAAGGATACCCTTCTCAAATCACAGCTGTTTTCCTGTTCTCCACGAACCTCCAAAAAATCAATCCTCACAGAGACCTCCAATTGACCCAAATGTTTGACCTATTCTGGAGAACACTTCTATTTACCAAATGAATAGTGCATTAGCAAGTATAATTTTCTGCCCAAAAAATTCGTTTATTCGGTTTTAATTAGCAGGCCTTCCTCAGCTGGAGAATGAGTATAGTGTTCCAGTGATATTCACAAACAACCCTGGCATGTCGGCCGGCATTTAGTGGTAAATTGGCTGCAGAACCAGGGGGTAGTAAAGGAGGGGTGGCTCTATTGACTACCCTTGCCTGTTGTACAGGGGTGGGTCAGTTATCAGAAGAGGCCAGCATATTTTTCGTTATTTTTGGTTAAATTCGCGTTATTTCTCTGCTAAAGTTGTGGTATATTGCAACAAAGTGGAGGATCACATATTTTATACGTAGAAAAATTAATGACGGTTTTTAATTTTTTTTTATGAATGCTGCACGAGAGTCCCAACTCCTCCCAACCGTCTGGATCCAGTGAGACTATGGCATCCCCAATTGGGTAATGTTGTGAGGCTGAAGGTATTTGGGAGGGGAAGAAGAAGGGAAGAGGAAGGTTAGGAAATACATGGCTATTCAGATGTGGTCACCAAACATGGCTAAAAGCCACTTCTGGTGGTCTTTCATCAGGGCGATACTGAGAGTATTTTCCACTCTGGAACGTGCGCAAATGCACTATATATTATTTTTAAAAATGTGTTAATTGTGAAACAACACAAATTTGAACCCGCGACCTTCAGATTCGTAGTCGAGAGCCTTACCCCTCGACCATGGAGGCTGTCATTTGCGGTGTTTATGACCTGAAGTTAGCTGAGGTTCATTTTATGGCGATTCAAGTTTGTCAAAACCATGAATAAAGAATAATTTAGAATACCTAGGTAATCTTACTTGCTTATTTTAAAATAACGGAAAATACGAAAATTCGTGTTATTTGTTCGAAAATAACAATATTCGCGTCTCAGGCGTAAAATGACGAATTTTTCGCAAAAATTAGCGTTATCGCAAATGCAAAATTTCGGGTCTCTAGTTGTCAGTTATCACAGCCGACCCGAAATTAAAGAAAAACCAAAGCTGGCCTTGTTTGTTATGTTTTTATGTCTTATACGTCTGAATATTTCATTGATGTTTCCAGGTTTTTGCACCACAGGTGAAATTTTAAAATTTTTCGAGTAATCCTTGATTTACAGAAAACTTTGTATTTAGCGTTTTTAAAAGACATGTTCGTTCGTCATAGATACAGCTGGAGGTCTCTATCGGATGAAACATGAAACATCGTTTATAATTACACGTTCATACGTTATAATGCATTGGAATAATATGAACAGAACAGCAGTTAGAGCAATCGCCCGATTAGCGAAAGATCGCAGCCTTCAAATACTCCCGAAAAACCCCGTTTCTATTGGATTTGAGACGTGACATGTAATAAGAACTTGAAGGCCTAATAATTACAAAAATATCAGGACGTGTCCTTTATCTTGAAAATTTGTTTATTCTATTACACATTTCATAAAATTAATATATATATATATATGTAATTTCTTCAAAAGATTGGCATTCAGTTTGTGGCGTCATTATTAATAAATAAATTAAAATTTACATTGTAATCACTACTTTATTCATATATATCAACGTGTTTCGAAAGCGAAGCTTTCCTCATCAGGAATATACAGAATTTTTAAAAATATATATTCCTGGTGAGGAAAGCTTCGCTTTCGAAACATGTTGATATGTATATATTAATAAAGTGGTGACTATAAAGTAATTTTTAATAATTTTATTAATATATATGTGTCTATTGATATTTTCAAATGGCAACTTACAAAAATATACATTAAACTGTTTTGATTAAAATTTCATACCCGTTATTTATTTAAGTAAGCTCTGAAATGTTGTGTTTTAAATTACAAAAGAATATGCCCTACCAAATATATATCTCAAGTTTTAGAATTACCGCACTTTTTCTCTCTAAAGTCTCCATTTTAATCCAGATTTACTGAGCTACATCGCATTGCAGACCTATCGGAAATGAATCTGTAAGCCAACTGCCAAGTCCGCCCCTATCGTTATGCGGTACAGCCTTTTCTAACACGCAACAGCTGTTATTTCTTATCACAGTTTCTCCTACCAGAATATACCCATGTATCTCCGGAGGTTATAATTCATTTCTCACATCAAAAGTATTTTTTAAATACTAAATTGAATAATTTAATACTGGGTTTTTTATACAAGTTTGGCGTAACAAGTTGCCATGAAAAAAGTGTGAAAAATGTAAAAAAGTTCGATGTTATGCGGTTTTTATGTATGTGGGCGCAACGGATGTAAAGGTTTTTGAACCTAAATAATACTAAAGCTTTGGTCATTCCATAACCATGCAAAAATATATATCAATTTGTTAGAATTATGCGTTTTATTAGAGTTAATGTCCTAAATTTATTTCAAAATATGAAAACATTGGCTTAATAAGGAATTTCAGTGAAAAATATTACTGTTTAAAAAATATGTATTCAAATAGATCAGCAAACACCGATTCCGAACATCAAAATACCTTGTAATATTGGTACCATTGCATTCGGAACATCTGACGACACTCGCGCATTCTGGTTTTGGATTTGTATGAAAATTTTTAGTTGTCGATTTTGTTTTGCGTTTTAAATATGTATCTTTTTAGTTTCGAGGAAATTAAAATTTAATTTGGGTGACCTTATGCTCCATAAGTGTTGTTACAATCTAAAAAAAACACATTGTTAATGAAAGAAATCAGTATTTTCATGGTCGAACCAATTGTCAACATGGATATATATTATTATGATGTTTCACTAAAATACTATTATTATTTTCTGAGTTAAAGTTTTTAAAAAGGTATATAATTTTATTACTTAATTCGAGGTATGATTGATTTACTATGAATAGAATATAAAATTATCTACGTTAAAGCTCATCCTTGCTTTGATATTTGACATTCTAACCTCAAAAATGGTCCAAACCAATCGGCCGTTGATTTGTAGCGTTTTGGCGGGCTTTGAAAAATTGAAACTTTGAAAATAAATTTAACTGTGAAAACTAGCTTTAGTAAAAAATAAATAATTTGCTGATATTTAAATAATTATTGATAAAAAAGTGGACTGGAGTTCCTTATTATTGAAGAAATAAAAATATATCAGTACTTGAAAATATAATTAAATTGTCTTTTTACGAAGAGCGTTTTACAAATTCTTATAATGCGTAGGTATGAATTTCTTATAAATTAGCCCTCGGACGGTTATTTTAAGATTTCTGTTAAGCATAACAACGTTTGTCACGTGTCAAATTATAAGTATTGCGACACGTGCCATAATTTTTTTTCTCATGTGGTTTTCTACAGGGCATAATTTTTTTTCAGATTCAGTCGTGAATTTACGAACCAAGAGCGATACTCTTATTTTTCTTATAAATAAAACACACGAAAGATCAGCGTTCATGGAAAGTGTTTAATATCCAGTCCCGAGTTTTGTGGGATAGATATCTAAGTTGTTTTTTATACGACATACTCTACAATTTAGGTTATTCCGTTACAATTTTTTAAGATATTAAGTAATGTCTATCAAATTCCAACGAAATGGTCCGCACAAGAAAAATAGTGTAAATATTTAGGCACCGGCACACAGGGACGCATGACTATTGTGATTTGTGAATCCTCAAGAAAGGCGTTTGGTAGTTTTCCAATGAGTGACTAGAAGACTGTTCTTGTCTGGTAGCGGCAAGTGGAGATATCCAAGCGAGGACATGTTGTCCATTCTTCGGTTGAAGTGAAAATAGAGGACGTACCTCTGTGCGTACGATTTTTATAGGGCGCCGGCAACATTATTTGCAAGTGTTGTGAAATCATTACATTTTGTGGTGTAATTTTGAGTTTTTTACGATGAAATATAGGCTTTTGCCTCGCTTGGTATTTCATTTTGTGGTCCAATCTTGACTTGGTTATTTGCACGTGTTGTGCAACAATTTATATTTGGTTATAAAGAAATATATTTTATCTGTTTAAATTGATCCACTCAGTAGACACGTCCGATTCAGGAACTCTTCTTCCCATTCATACTATCTCTTTTACCGTTTTGCACTGCTTAATAAATGGCGGCTGGCCGAAGATAGGCGATGTCCGGAAAATAATGGTAGTCACTAATATCTGAGTGTTACTGGAAAAGGTAATAGGAATATTAAGAGTCACGGTCGCTTCGAAATTTTATGGGGGACCCAGGTGACCCCGTAAGTATGATATTTTTTGACTTTCAGGTACGTAAAGGTTAAAACTACTTTTATAAATAAACCTTATGATTATTATCATTACAAATTTATTAATAACACCCTTTATCAAACAAATTGTTTTGAGCACAGAGTGCTCTCCACATTGCCGTTATTTTAAAAAATAGATGTGGGTTTAAACATATTCATATCAGGGTTCAAAAAGCTCCCGAGTTCTTTATCTCAACAACGAAAGCCATAACTGCCACTACAGTTTTCACTGGCTAGAAATAGACGCCGGAAGCTTTTTCACCCCAAATATAAACAACGTGAGGTCAAAGAACAACTTCATATTTGACTATAATTACTTGTAATACCGACGCATTGTTCACTATTTAATCAAGGATTGCTTTGATGTCACAGTTCCGAGTACTTTCTTGGTCTTGTAATTATTACGACGTCGAAATCGACTCGGAGTCAAGAATCTATATTTAGTTCATGTGTCATCGAGGGTAAATAATTATTGCATGTTGGCGCTTTCAACCCCCGCAATAGTTTAAAAATGGCGAACCTAACTAGCTTTAGTTTTCTGCCACGTTTGACACGCTTGCCACCGACCTTGCATTATGATTTAAGAAACGGAATAAATTCAATCCCTTTCGAGCTGGCGCCGTCAGATTCGAACGGATTTAAATTTAATTAATTTGATAAAAATATGTTTGCGAGTATTATCACGAACTTTGATAACATTTCTACTAAGTGTTTTTATTTATAAACTAACTAATTAAGTAACCATTACGCCGTTTCTCCGCAGGGGTAGGCAGAGAAGACGGACCGCCCAACAACTCGATCTTGGCATGCAGTTCTTGCTTCATTCATATTCATACATCGTCTCAAACAATTTCTTCTGTTATTCCGACTTTTGACATAGCTCGACTCAAGTATTTGATTCACCTAATCGTGCCATGTCTTCCTCGGGCGTCCCCGGCTTCTTCTTCCATACACATTCACATTTATACCTACTAAATAATAAATCTTTACATGTAGCAAACACTTTGTGGGAATACATAATTATAAAAAATAAAATAACTTTGTTTTAATTCCACTTTATTATTTTTTCATCCAACCGGTTTCGATTCAACCTGAACCTTCCACAGTCTAACTGATCTACTTCTAACTGATCCAACTAATACATTTCAACAACACGTTAAAAACGCATTAAAAGATTCTAAATCCCCTTTTTTTGAAGATCTATCATACGATAATGTGAAATTCCTAACAAAAAACCCAAAAATTCCTAGATTATATGGATTTTTAAAGATCCACAAACCCGATAGCCCAATTAGGCCCGTCGTTTCGTGTTGTAATTCCCCGAATTACAAACTAGCTTCTTTTGTCACTAACCTATTTAATAGTTCCAATGTATTTTCCCCGGTATATACCATTAAAAATTCATATGAATTAGTCACCCATTTCAAAGATTTAACCTTACCAAATAACTGCAAATTAGTATCATTCGATGTTATTAATTTATTTCCAAATGTCCCTGTATTCGAATGCAAAAATATTATTCATAATTTACTAACAAATTCTAACTTACCAAAAGACCTCTCTGATGATCTGACCCGGATGCTTAACATCTGTCTGAATCAAAATTATTTTTAATTCAATGATATTATATATCAACAAAATGAAGGTCTCCCTATGGGCCTACCAACGAGCCCCCTTTTCGCTGATGTCTTTATGGATAACTTCGAAAAGAACATTTTTAATTCTAATTCAACCCTTCTTAAAAATGTGGTTTTGTGGAAACGTTATGTTGACGATATAATATGTATTTGGCAAGGTACCGAGCGTCAACTCAACTCCTTCCTATCCCTCCTTAATTCATTTCATAAAAAAAATCAGTTTACTTTAGAAATAGGAAATAATTGTTGTTTAAATTTCTTAGACTTATCCCTATCCATTGTTAATAATAAATTTGAGTTCAATATTTATAGAAAACCTACTTTCACAGACACCGCAATTCACAGTACTTCTAACCATCCTATCTCCCATAAACATTCCGCCTTTCATTCAATGATTCACAGATTTTCTTTATCTAACGCTAACTTTACTGAAGAATTCTCTAAAATCAAATCTATTGCAATAAATAACGGATACCCCCAAAGCTTAATTGATAAAATCCTTTCAAAAAAACTTAATCTAATATCTACTAATAAATTCCTTTATAATAATTCACACAATACCAGGGAGAATATAAATCAGGGTTGGCGTAGAATTTTATTCATAAATAATTTTTCATCTTCAAGTGTTTCTAAATTCCCTACAGAAATTAAAGCTGCGTTTTATACTAATAATAACCTAGGAAAACTTTTAATAAATTCTAAAGATAAAGAAAATAACTTAAGCCATTCTGGCATCTATAAACTCAAACGTAACGATTGTCCAGCCTTTTACATCGGTAAAACGGCTAGAAACATTCAAATAAGGGTGGTCGAACACTTGAGATGTCTAAACAGTGTCGGATTTTCAGAATTCGCCACCCACCTTATCGATAATAATCACTCATTTAATAAATCTTCCGGGATAGATATATTACATAGAAATGGGATAGGTCTACGCCTAAATAATCTTGAAGCCCTTGAAATAAAAAAAGGCATTAAAAATTAATAAAACCAATCTACTTAATAACCAACTAGATTTGTCTAACACCCCCATTTAAAAAATATTTCCATTACCTCCGCCCACTTTCACCCCTCCCGCTGAAGCGCTTCCTTCCTTGCCCCCCACCTAAGTTGATGTTCTGTCTCTCTCTTCTAATTTTCTATTAAATACCATGTATTTCTGTATTATGTTTAATATATTTTTATTCACCCCTGAGGAAGGTTCAGGTTGAATCGAAACCGGTTGGATGAAAAAATAATAAAGTGGAATTAAAACAAAGTTATTTTATTTTTTTACTAAATAATAGTTTATTAATACCAATATTATATCAAAAAATCTATTTATGTACGAAAGTATCCAATACATTAGGTGGACTATAAAAGCTTGATTTAAAACAGGTAGAGCTACCGGAATGATTTTGCTGATCCATTTAGAAATGTCTAGAAATTGTAAATAATAGTAACTATTTAATGTATATTATTTAAATTAAAAGCAAAAACTTGTCTAGAAACTGTACATTGTTATATATTTTATGGGCTAATAATTTAATTATATATATTTAAGTTGAATACCGCAAGCAGCGCTGTCATCTAGCGCGTTTCCAAGGGTTTCTGGAAACCCCATTTTTTACTAAAACAGAAAACTGGTTTTGAATATTTTCATACATAAAATTCTCTAGATACTGAACACTTCAAAAAGTATATTATATATATACATATATTTATATATTTTTTACATGAATACCGCACAAGAGTCTCAACTGCTCCCAACCGTCTGAAGCCAGTGGGACTATGGCTTCCCCAATTGGGGAATGTTGTGAGGCTGAAGGTATTGGGGAGGGGAAGGAGAAGTGGAAGAGTAAGGTGGGGAAATACCTGGCTATTCAGATCTGGTCACCAAACACGGCTAAAAGCCATTTCAGGCAACGTTTCAATTCTGAATGGTGGTATTTCACCAGGGCGTTACTGAGAGTATCTTTACATGATAATAAATGAATATCTTTAAAAAGTTCGCCAAAATATTACACTACAGAGTGAATATCACCAAGTTTTGAACCTGAGGCACATGGGCCCATACTAATGGATCTTACTATTTTGTCACGGATGTGGTATGATCAATTGGTTTTGTCCGTGCACTAAAATCCATTTTTCAATCGTAGATACCATTTTGCTTAATTATTATGATTTAACTATTTTCGTAAACTACAGTTTCCTTATCAAACGTCAAGATCGTCACGTCAAGGGTTTAAAAATAGAAAGATGAAATAGATTTTCGTGTATTCAAAGGAAACTAGAAAAGTCCACTGCGGAGAGTTGCATTTTTCGCATTATACGAGTTTGTAGTTTTTTTTAGTAAAAAAAATAATATTTCTTATGATTTCAAAATTAAATGCACACGTATCCTTTGGTCTAAATACCTCGTTTTTTCTAATGTTTAGATCATGAATACTGAAGTATTACGCGCTATAAATATTGCCCGATAAACAAATTCAACAGATTATTTAAACAAAAAAGTTGTGATTTAACTGTAACCTGTATTTAATGTCACTGTTATCAAAAAAGTAATTATGTCTATTCTGAGAATATTATTTTAAAGTACCATCTGTTTATCAAACAAACCATTGTTAAAATTCTCCCACACTCACTACATAGTACACACTTACCTTTTACTTGTAATATTATTTAGTTACTTTTAACATTTCCCACAATGGGTCCTTTAGACCTGTTCACTGCAATGAGGTGTTAGTTTGTTGGATAGAATGGATAATGTTATTGACGTGTGTTTGTGTTGTAATTGTACAGGTCGCCGTGAGGGTGAGGCCGCTCAACAAAGGAGAGACACAAAGGGTCATACACGTCATCAACGACAAGGTAAGTGCAAATTGCAAATCATCCACTTAAATCATTTCACGCACCTCATACCTACTGTGAATTGATTTTAAAGTCCCTAGATAAGTACTACAAGTAAAGCTTTTGTACAAAAATTACCGAACTGCGATAAGCGAATATACAATTTATGAAGAAATTCATCTGCATATCAATTGTAACTTTGAAATAAGTTTCCGTAAATACGCCACGTTTCACGCTCATATGTTACTTCCTCCACCAGGCTGTTCCTCAGCACTACACCCATTTCGAGGCAACCATGGACATTTAAGAGGAACGGCTGCGCTGCCTGTTTCATACAAAATTTAATTTTGTATTTGAAGCCAAAATACCCATCCAAACAATGATTTTTTTAATGAAAGGTGTAGTAAATACCTAGTATGAATAAGAAATATTTTATTTATTTTTGTTTTAAATTTTAAAGTATATGCCATGAAAAAAAAACAATTTTAATAGTTTTAGAGGCAACTTAGAAAATTATTTTGTGGGTTTACCGCATTTAAAAAAAAATCATATTTGCTATGCAAATATAGTTTACGTTAATAAAAATACAAAAAAAAAACGTAAAAAAAATGTTTTTTCGGGTCGATATTTTAAATTATGTACGTCAAATTTGTGTTCCAACGTAAATTGGTGGTTTTTAATTTAATTTTAAGTCCACCATAATGCTTATTTTAATGTTTAGAATACACACACACACACACACATATATATTATTACTTCTAATCCGTACTAGATATTTACTATACTTTCTTACGGAAAAAAGATCATTGTGTTTAGTTGAGTATTTTGGTCTCAAATCTAAAATTAAGTTTTGTATGCCGTTCCTCTTAAACGGTAGCAAAAACCTGATAATTGTATTAAAGTAATCCCTAAATAATAGCTGGCCATGGGCTGTACAGTCGGCAATACAAATTATATTCCTACTAGTAATTTATTTAATTGATAATAAAGTGACAAATGTAGAACACCATCTTTATTTACGTCGAGTACGATAATGTCCACGAACTGTTAGAAACACTGTATTTTTTTAAGAACCATTTGACAATAGTAATCTACTTTATGTTTGAATTCTAAATTGACTGTCTCCGTGGTTGAGTGGTTACGATCCTTGGCTACGAGAGATCGCGGGTTCAAATCCCGGCGTACACAATAATAATAATAATAGTGGGATGATTTGTATAGCGCCGTTTTTGTGAAAAATCACCTCAAGGGCACTGTACAAATATTAAGTAAATTTGATTTGATTATCTTGTGTTATTTCACAAATTATCCATTAAAAATAGTATGTAGTATATTTGCAACATGTTCCAGAGTGTTACATACTGTCAGTATTGCCCTGATGAAAGACCACCATGAAATGGCTTTAGCCGTGTTTGGTGACCAGATCCGAATAGCCAGGTACTTCCCCACCTTTCTTCTTCACATCTCCTTCCCTTCCGCAATATCTTCATCCTCACAACAAACCTCAATCGGGGATGCCATAGTCTCACTGGCTCCAGACGGTTGGGAGCAGCTGGGACTCTTGTGTGGTATCACATAAAAAATGGTCTGTTCTGGAACGTTTCTATACCTCAAATATTATTCCTGTGTTGATATGAAAGCTATTGAAGTATTTATTCCTCGATTTGATCCATTGTCCTAAAGCATGATTCAATAAGTTAAAAGAGCTTTTCTATGGAAAGACGAAGCTTTAAGTGCTTATAATTTGTCTGTGGTTGTGTATGTTTTTATTGATTGAGCTCTCTCAATGTTTTTGAGCAGTACGAACAAGTGCCAGTCGCTGAACCATTCCGAGCTTCGTTCTTCTGAATAATTAAGTGCTGGCTGTCGATGTGAAATATTATTATTTGATTGCGGTGGAAAGTTTACACGTTAGACGAACAGACGAATATTTTTTTTTTTACTTTCAGGTATTAGATATACTCGTAGATAGCATTGACATTGAATTTTCTAGATGGGTTTCAGTAAACTGCACCATATGACACAGAATAAGGAACTCCAGTCCAATATTTATCAATAATGACGTTCAAACTTAAATATCAGTATATTTCGTAAGTTAGTTTTCACAGTTAAAATAATTTTCAATTTTTCAAAGTCTGCCAAAACGCTCCAAATCTATGGCCAGTCAGTTTTGAGGTCAGAATGTTAAATGTCAAAATAAGGATGAGCTTTACCGTAGATAATTTTATATTCTATTCATAGTTAACCATAACTAAACATAAGTAAGAGAATTATGTACCTTTTAAGAAACTTTAACTCAAAGAATAATAATAGTTTTGAGCATTAACACTATCAAAATATTTTTATTGATAATTGGTTTGCTCGTGAATACTCTAATTTCTTACGTTAATAATAGTTTTTTTAATATTGAATAACAATTATAGAGCTTCAAGTCATCCAAATTAAGTTTAAATTTCGGCAAAACAAAAAAAATACATATTTAAAATACAATACAAAATTGAAAAACAAAAACTCCATACTAATGCAAAACAGAATGCGCACTTGACGTCAGATTTTCCAAAGTCAATTGTATCAACATAATAGGTATAATGATGAGATGATTTTTTATAACACTTTTAAATAACGATTTATAAATTCTTATATATTCAGAATCGGAGTTTGCTAATCTATTTGAATATGTATTTTTAAAGCCATTATATTTTTTACTGGAGTTCCTTATTGTAAACAATTTAGCGAATTGGGGACTTGACTTAGAGATTTAAGTAATTTAAAAAAAACTATAAACCCTAAGATTTACGGTACCTATAGAGCTTTTGCTATGGAAGTTAAAAGCTTAAGTCCAACAGAAACCTATAAAAATACTGTATATGTTCATATTACAATGATGTATAATTGTTTTTTTTATAAGCTCCTTGAAGACTTGACCAACAAACAATTCATTTCAATATTTTAAAGCATTACGTGTCAAAATGGTTTTTTATTTTTATTTTTTCATTTTATTTTTTTTTGACTTATTTCATTTAATTTTTTTTTAATGTTTTATAATTATTATTTTTTTATAAAATATTTAAATTTGCGCCATCTGTGAGCATGTATTACATTTCGATTATCGTTAAGTAGGTCAATGATAATATTTATCTTTAAAAGATATTGGAATATATTCCTTCCACTGACGACCGTGTCCAAATGAATTTCAGCCCTGTGCCAAAGAAGCTGTTGTGCAGAAAATACAAAGTCAGTGGGCTCAATTAGAATTCCATATTTAATGGATGACCCATCTAGTGAATTCTACAGAGATAGACGCTTGAACCATGAGTAGTTATTGGTTTTCAATTTGATCCTAAAAAACTTAAATAATTGCTTTTTTATTGTCATTCATAAAAAAACGTCGAGGACATGAGTCACACCCTTAATTTCAACCTACTTCATCGGTTTAATACTTACAGGGGTTGCGAGGCAAGAATGCAAGGTTGATGAAAGCGTAATGGTGAAGATTGAGAGAGAGACGCTTAGATGATTTTGGCATGTAGAGGAGTTGAACGATGAAAGGAGTGTAAGGAGAATATATGGCGCATGACTTAAATTCAATTCAATTCTTTATTCCTTTTAAAAATTTTACAAAATTTAAGTTTTAAGGCATTTTTAAAGATAATACAGGATGTGCAACATCCAAAATAATTACTTATAAAAGTAATAAAAAAAAGATGGTTACATAATCTCAGTAAATTATACAAGTAGCAACAAAGCTTTATGTTTACATGCAGCTTCATTGATGCTAAATATGTCGATATCCGAAGTGATTCTATTTAACAGCAAGATTACCCTCCCCACCGGCATGACCATTGGCAAGTTGGTCCTGTAGGTCGGGAGATAAAACAGTCTATGCCCTCAGTGACGGAGATAACCATCGGGCACATAGAAATGAATGCTCTCCATGATAGCTGAGTTTTCGAACCATCCGCGAATCAGTCTGAAGAAATGTGTAACAAAGTGTACATCTCTTCTGACCCGCAACCTGACTTAATGTTAGAAGCAGTTGGGGACGCCCGAGGAAGACATGGCACGATCAAGTGAATCAAATACTTGTCGATCAAGTGAGTCGTGTCATGTTAAGAGCCAGAAAAACAGATGTTAGTATGTATGAAGCAAGGAGGTGTGCCGAGACAGAGATGTGTGGCGGTCGATTCTCTCTGCCTGCCCTTGTGATGGCTAGTTAGTTTTTTTGTGAAATACTAGTTAGTGTCGCAGGGCGTTATAGCATAATATACAAAAAGAACAGTTCGACTTTAGGCAAGGTAGAGGCACCACTTACCGGCTCTTCATACTATAAATGACCATTCAGAAATGTTGGGAATACCGCAAGACGATACTTTGCTGGTTTTATCGACTTAGAGAAGGTATATGATATAAATCCACGCCAGCTGCTGTGGGAAGTGATCTAAGAATAAGTAGTACAAGGTAGACTGCTAAAAGGTATAGCGTTTCTATATTTAAAAAAACAGTAGTAGTGTCCGTATTAACGGTAAAGTTTCAGAAGAATTCGAAGTGGAAATTGGCCTCAGACAAGGGTGCCCTATGTCCGCAATCCTTTCCACTATCTTCGTTGACCGTGTCAGCCGAAATAGCCAAACACCGGATGCAGCAATAGTTGGCGATGGAGAAATCAGCTTGTTACTATTTGCCGATGACAGGAGTGGATCAACCGCTTCAATGAAGATTGCACAGCGGCAGGAATGAGGATGAGCACCGCAAAAATGGAAGTTATTGTTATAGGAAGAGACCAAACTCACTAACATTGAAACAGGTTGACAAATTTAAATACCTTAGGGTTGAATTCTCAAGCAGTCATCTGTACTTCTGAAACAGGTTGATCGTTATATTAAACAGAAGTGATTTAAAACAAATTTATGTTTGTTTTTTAATGATGGCAAACCACAAATTAAATGTTTTTTACGAAAACGGAATATGAATGTATCCGTTCCTACTGCATTGCAGGAAAAATCAACTTGTCGTGACAGTGAAAAATCGTCTGGAACCAGTGAGACTATGAAATCTCCAATTAGGGAATGTTGCGAGGTTGAAGGTAGTGGGGAGGGGAAGGTGGGAAATATCTGGCTATTCAGATCTGGTCACCGAGCACGACTAAAAGCCATTTCAAGCAACGTTTCAATTCTGAATGGTGGTCTTTCACCAGGGCGATACTGAGAGTATCTTCCACCCTGGAACGTGCGCAAATATGCTATATGTTATTTAAATTAATGAATTGTTAAACAACACAGAATAATTAAATAAAATTTACTTGCGCACGCATTAAATAAGATTTGACCCGCGACCTTCGGATTCGTAGCCGAGAGTCTAACCCGTCGACCACGGAGGCCGTCAATTACTTGATATCTAGGGAATAATCAATTTGTACGCATTATATGGAAGTCTTTATATCGATCCAGTTTAAAATATGCACATCCTATTATGACACATGTACTGTAACTGATATTGACCCATATTTTCTTGATTTTATTAGATTTAAGATTACAATTATTTTAAAATGTACACGTGTGCATCTTATGCGATACATAATCAGTTCTTCCCCAACCAAAAATGGAAGAGTTTTCTTTTACATAACTTGAACACTCCTAAACGATTATTTACGATATAGTAAGCCGGTACCTATTACTGTTTGATGTACTGAATGTCAGGTTCCGTCAAGGGGGTCCAAACTTTGTGAATTTTATTAATAAAATATCAAATAATAACTGTATTCAATTTTCAGGCAGTAGCTTTTGAAGAAGCTACTCGCGAAGGACCCAGAAAACGCGCCCCAGAAAAGATCTACACATACGATAGAGCTTTTGGAGAGGAATCAACACAGGTCAGTAAAAAAATAAGTTTTTATTTATTATTCGTAATACCAAAATAATTACAATAAAAAAAAAATTGAGCTGCAAAAATGTCTGTAAGTGAAACACTGATATCAATTTAAAAAAGTTAGGTATTTTTAAAATTTTGCTCTTGTGTGTAACAGTTTAAACACCAAGGGCCAGTTTTATAAACGAACTTCCAAATTTCTAATCATTGAAGAAGATAATATTAGCACATCCCCCAAATGAACCACGAAACCGAAAAAACAACAGAAAATAAAAATATTAACAAGTCTTGAACCTGAAGTATGATATCGGTGAAGATGGCGTAAATTGAACTGGTTTCATTAGCTAAGTTGGTTAAGCGGTTACCCCGGATAGGTGGAGGTCCTGGGTTCGAGTCCCAAATGCGACTGAAATCTTTTTATTTTCTGTTGTTTTTCGGTTCCGTGGTTCAATTGGGATGTGTTAATATCATCTTCTTCAATGATTAAATAATACAATGAGGTTTACAAACTTCAATAAGTTATAAAAAAAATTAAAAATTGAATACCAAATTTCTGTTACGTAACGAACCGTTATCCGTCCGTTTTCTTTTTTATCTTGAATAATTGCAATTAGGTCGTCATCACTATCACTGCTCGACAAAGAATCCATTTCACAAATGCAAATTACATATCGTCTTTTTAATTAAAATAGTGCTCGGTTTCAAATACGCGATCGTCGGGCAACAACTGACAGCTGCCATACGACAGGTAAACTGACGAACGTTTATAAAACGGCGAAATCGGGCGGTAGACCAAATATTAGTTAAAAATTGTAACAAGCGTTACGAACGGATGGTTATAAAACCATGAATGGATCTGTTAAAATAGAATATTGGTTATGACTTTAAGGCAGATTTGACCTATTTGCCCTGTTGGTGAGTGTTGGAAGGCTGTCTGAAATGTTGGCTAAAGGATATGGAAGTGCCACATAGTATAACACCCAAATAATCAATTACAATAACACTTTTCACCGAGAGAATCTCAAATAACATCTTTATTTAATTTTTTGCAATCATATCTTCAAATTTTCGTTTTAAAATGGCAACGATATCTTTCATAACTACTTTGATAATTCTAGATTCAATTGATAAGTTTTTAAGTTTATCGGTCGATTGCACCCAAACTGCGGGGAAACCAAACCTTTAAAACGTTTTCGCCGTTAAACTTCAAAGTTAAAACATCGTGCGAAAAGTCTATTTGTGATTAGATTTGATAAGTTCTATTGAATTTAGTTATGACGCAAATTACTTTAATTCCTCCTTGAAGTAATCACATTTTGGCAATTCAAAAATACCTATCTGGGGGAATGAATCAGTAGACCTGCGGGGAAATTGCCTCCTTTCAAACTACGTTCATTTTTCACTTTATAATCATAGGTACACAATCAAAATGAATTAACGAGTTGTGAGGATCTATTTTCGTCTACGACATTTTGTTAGAGATTTATTGAAAATTGATAAAACATTACAATCATATTAAATAATCACTGTCTATTTTATTTAAAATATTATCATTTTATGGCGACAATTCTAGTTCATGTAAAGGTTATTTTATTTTTATTTTTTAATTTATTATAAAGCATACAAAGAAGCCCATTCCCATGAATTATCAACAAAACTCAATATGGGACTATTATTTAGTATATAATATTTGGTTTTGTATTAGCGAGTTTTCAAAGCAAATACGTACATAAATGGAAATATAAAAACAAAACAAAAATATGCAAACAATAAGACATAACACAAACAAAAGGCTCAAAAAATACAGATCCAATTTTTAAAATTAAGTAAAAATACATAACAATATTTTACAACAGTAAAAAAGTACACTTATATCAGAATCCACAAAGTTTAGCCGGACGGCTATCAGAAAAGAGGTGTTTATAATATATCGTTTTCCAAATAGCATATAAAAAATAGGAATTCAGTATATTATTTCGAGATTTGTTAGAAGTATATTTTTGGTACTATATATTATAATAACTCTATGACTACTTCTATAATATTGTCTCTGATATATAACCTCCTTGTGTCATTCACTTGTAAAACGATTGTCAGCGAGGGTGTTTAATAAATATCCATTTCATTTACAAATACGTTTCTATTTAACACCACAATACAACATGTTGTTAGGTGTGTATTTGTAAAAAGTTGTGAGTGAAGTAAAACAGTCAACCAATAATTTGTTACGGGAAACAAACTGGGTAATTTTACACAATTCCGCTTCAGTAGAAAAATACATAATTTAGAAAAAAGAAATATACTGTTAGGTTAATAAAAATAAATAAAAAATAATTGCACATGCGGATTTTCAAAATACTTCACTTTATTTTTTATTTTACGTAAATCAAAATACGTAAATATGTAAGGGAAATTGACGCCATCTTTAATGTTGTTAGTATGATAATAAGACGATTTTTAGGTTCTTAGGTTATTAGGTTGGGTTAAATAATAAGACGATTTTTAGGTTCTTAGGTTATTAGGTTGGGTTAAATAATAAGATGATTTTTAGGTTCTTAGGTTATTAGGTTGGGTTAAATAATAAGACGATTTTTAGGTTCTTAGGTTATTAGGTTGGGTTAAATAATAAGATGATTTTGCAGTTGGCGCTTCCGACAAATGTCATATCATACTAACAACATTAAAGATGGCGTCGATCCCCTTACATATTTACGTATTTCGATTTACGTAAAGTAAAAAATAAAGTGAGATATTTTGAAAATTATTTTTTATTTTTATGAACCTAACAGTATATTTCTTTTTTCTGAATTATGTATTTTTCTACTGAAGCGGAATTGTATAAAATTACCACAAACTGTCTCAAGCGTCAAAATGACAAGTCATATTCATATTTATTTTAATGCAGATTGTTACAAATATGGGGGGTGACTGGAAGAGATTTAAACAATAATTTCTAATTTATATGATTGCAAACAACTTTAACGAAGAAAAGGAAATTTAATAGGTGGCGAGGCTCCTACACACGATTGGCCCGAAAGGAGTAGAAATAATAATCCTTAAGGGAACGGCTGTGGTGCCTGTTTCATACAAAACTGAATTTTGGATTGGAGGCCAAAATATCCATCGAAAGTGAATGATCTATTTTTTTTTATTAAAGGTTTCGTAAATATCTAGTACGGATTACAGCTAATTTATTTATTTTAGTTTTACATTATGAAATATAGGCAATTGATTTTTCGCGATTTTAGAGGCACTTTTAACAATTATTTGAGGGCTAATGGTGATTAAAAAAAAAAGTTTTATCCCGTCTGCTTTGAAAATATAATAAAATATAAAATAATAATAAAAAAAATGGGATTATGGTGGACTTTAAATAAAATTTACGTAGGAATACAGATTTTCCGTACATCATTTGAAATATTGACCCGAATTTTTTATTTTTTAAAGGCTTTATTTTTGTGTTTTTATTTACGTAATCTTATTTACGTAGCAAATACGACTAAAACTACGTTTCCTCTAAAATTATGGAAATTTGTTTTTTTTTTCATGGCATATACTTTATAATTTAAAACCTAAATAAATAAAGTACTTCTCATCCGCGTTACATATTTACTAAACCTTTAATTTAAATATATATATATCATTCAGTTCGGATGGGTATTTTGGCATCAAATCCAAAATAAAGTTATGTATGAAACAGGCAGCGCAGCCATTCCTCTTAACACAAATTATTTACAAAGTTTTGTAAATCTTGAAATTGTTATTCATGTTTCTGTATAATTAACTTTCCTCAGTTGAAACATTTCACTTTTTTCTTTTATATATGTATCTGTTTACAATATTAAGTTTATTTTTTTTAATATTAAAGACCAATCCTTTCCTAAGTTCAAGCATCAGCTTACTTTAGGAAAGAACATATTTATATTGCACAAATCTGTAGAACATGTAACAAATTAATACTACCCAAAAAAAGATACTCCGGTCACCGGTTAGAATTATGTTGGTTTCAAGGATTTCCTCCTGCTGAATTACAGTTTACCTTGTGGACCTTCCACCTTCCTTTGAAGTCTTTAGTTTTATATGTGGGTATTCGTACATCATTTTAAATTTTTTGCTTTGCGATTTCAAAGAATTTTAATATCTTATTAATTGATAAACTAAAGTTTTTAAGACAAGATTTTTGTGCATAGCGCAAAGGGTAACAATTATTTTTATAAACAATAATTATTAGCCTGAAACACTCATCCAAATTGAAAAAACCTTCCGAGAAAAGATAAATGTCGTAACCTGTACCCTTCTGATTGCCGGTCAGAAGGGTGTAGCTCAACGGTAGAACATCTGACCGGCAATCAGAAGGGTGCAGGTTCGAGTCCTGTCGGCGACATTTATCTTTTCTCGGAAGGTTTTTTCAAATTGGATGAGTGTTTCAGGCTAATAATTATTGTTTATAAAAATAATTTTAATATCTATTATAAGAATATTTTCAAAGAAAAATATATAATCAAGAAGAGATTAACGTTCTTTTAGATATTCCTTGCTTTGCGCTGTAGAGTGTTCATTGTACAGTATCTTGTCATTCCAGTGAAGCTATAAGCCCTGTTGATTTTGTTCTTAGGCTTCACTGGATACCATGATTTGATTATCCTCCATTTCGTCCCTTTCTACAAGTTATTCTTATTGTGAAGGTTTATATTATTTGTCTTACGAATGGTCACCCACAAAATCAAACTTACCTAGCCACACAACTCAGGTCACAATTTTAAATGTGTACCTAAATATATTACTTAATAAAATTAACCGAAAGTAATCAGCATTTTGGTATACGGCGGAATAACGCTGAATTTCTCATTTCCGTTCCCGGCTTACCGATAAAATTAGGGTAATTACCGAATTACCCACTTCACCTCGGAGTTTATTGACGCGTGTTTTAGTCAGTAGGTGTTCCTTCACCGTTATTTCACGGCTGGAATTGCCTTGTTTCAGGTAATATTGAAGGTTTAGAGTTCAATGTCAAAGAAAGTAAGGTTGATCGAGTGATAGCTTTGAAGTCATTTGGCCCAGACCTAGAAATAATATCGGAATAGAAAAAATTGGCGTCGCGACGCAAAAATACTGGTCAGATAATAATTAGGTACTTTTGTTTCAGGGTTTTATTTATTCGGATTATGATCAAAGCGAGTCCATATTTTTTTATGATGGGAAAATGGACAAATGGTTCCATGATAAATTGAAGTGATTTATGATATAAATTGACTTTTAATTGAATTAACTTTACTGTCCTGTGATATACTTTCTTTTGTTGTCATTACGGCCCCTTTTCGTTGATAAATATTATTTTTTAAATCATGTTTTATATTGAACTCGTAGTTATTACTAGATTTCATTGGAGTACTTTTTGTAATGATTTTTTGTAATAATTCATGAATGAATTATTAATCGAAAATATCACAGAGCAAATAATACATATAGATGACGTAACATGCAAGGGGAAGAAACCAAACTAAAAGGGGTGGGGGCTAGCTAGGCGTGTCGCCAATTTAAGTAAAAAAATTCTCCTTGTTTTCAAAAATCGAGTATTTAGTTCGATCCTTTTTATAAATGTTTTGTAACTTGCTTACCGCAGTCAAATGGCAGTGAACTAAGCTGACTCCAAAATGGGTGTCACTTGACTTTTGCTTCCAGCTATCGAAATCATACTTAGAGCAAGTCTATTAATTCTAACATCAGTGGAAAATACGGATAAACGTGATGTGGCTTCTTTTTTACTGTAGTCGAACATTGTTTAAAACCTTACGGTGGAAATGATGTTGCTATCTGAAAATAATTGCGTTAACATTCTATACAAAAAAACAATGGAAATTTCACAACGGCGCACCTTAGTTAAGTTTATTAAAAAAAAATTATATCAGTTTCTTTTACCTGAAACCGTGTAAGATACACAGCCAGTGGGACTGTGTCACCTTTAATTTGGGGAATGCTGTCAAATTTATGGAAGTGGAGATGTGAAGGTGGTAGAAGGGGTGACAGGAAGGTTGGACAGCACGTGAGTATTCATACCCATTAACCATACATAGCTTAAGCCATTTCAAGCGACATTTAGATATTGAAAAATACAGAATCTTAAACATTTTATTTTTCTTATCATGTGTTAGGACATTGGTTAAATATATTCATAGATTTGAAAACAACGGATATTAAACTGTTTATTGCCTCACATGCTACCATGGCACGAAAGCTTTCTGCTTTGAAATAAATTTAAATTTATGAACCTTCCATATCGCCAAGTTATAATTTTGTAATTTACCCCCTTGATGTTGTTTCAAACATCTTTATTGGGGTCGAATTTATGAATTAACAACTTGTGAACATATTTTCGTATGTTAAGGTTAAATCATGACCTATCTTATTGGGAGTTCAAGCAGAGATTAAAAAAGTAAAGAAAAAAATTCCATTGTCTATGGACCTGTATTAAAAATCCTATAATGGTCTTTTTTGTATTATATATATTTTTCCTTGGATCTAAAGGAATTTCATCATATCACTGCACCAGAGATTAGCGACCTAGCAACAAGATACAAATCAGCGATTCATTAAAACGTATGTGACTAATGAATAATGTGATGTCGTAGGTTACAAACAAATATTTTTAATACGAAAATTACAATTTACGCAAGAAATTGTTCTATTTATTTTTAATTTAAAAAGTAACATCTTCTGTGATTAACTTATTTGAATAAAAAATTAAAATACGATAACCCCACAAAAAAAAACTACTGATTACTAAAAAAATATAATTACTATTAACCACTAAATAGTATATATATATTTTTTTTTTTAATATGCCTTTACTGGTTTAAAATCCTTTGAGCCCAAAATAAAGTTAGTATCTTTGGATAAAAATTTCAATGTGAAGGAAGGTCGAAAGAATTAAAATATTATTATAGGTACCAACTGTAGGGAAGGTTAACTTTTCTATCTTCACACGCGAGGTTTATACCTTCTGACTTAATTTAGAACTGGCTCTCGTTTAGGTTCCTGAATATATTGATATGTTTATTAAGAAATTTATGGTGATAATTTAAAATAGATAATATTTATGGACAACATCGGTTAATAAACGTTCATATTAATATTGAATGAATATAACAACGATGAATAATCCTGTGTATTTCTCTCTTCATAAATAGAACTCTGATTACAACAAACACTTGATTATTTATTAATAGATAAAAGGATACGTGGAATCTCAGTATAATGGATTTGGAGAGCCAGGAAGCTAATCTCCTTCTAATACAATGGTAATAATCTGTCTGCTTGACCTTGAGAAGTTCTCAGATATCGCTAATGTACTGTCTTACCGGCAGTGCCATCTATGTGAAACAGTCGAAAGTAAGATATTATACTAATAAAAAAGTGATTCGGATAATATATATTAGACTACACACCGAAGAGATAAACTGAAGTGTTGGAGGCGTGTTCGTAAGCTCCAAGTAAACAATTAAACAAACATTTTCAAATATGGAATTCTTTCATAAACAGGTAATTTCATTGGCTTCTCCGAAACTCTTATGAACATTGGCAATAACCGTTTACTTTCAAATCGGTTTAGATCGCACTTCCAGGCAGGCCGGTGCTTAAAATGTTCGGTGTTCACGAATAACAAATTAAAAAAAAATTGTACCTACCTATAACACGTGTCATACAGCTATCACCCCCCCTTGAACAATTCAGTATTAGATATTCGATTATAAGTTTTCTTTGCCGATTTAAACAGTTTGTTGATACTTTAAAGTGGTTTCGTTGGGCCGTTGGTTTAAATTCAATTTTTATTTTCATAGTTCACATGATTTTTATTTTAATATACTTTTGTCCATATTTATTGGTATTTGACTCATTTTTAATAGATCAACGATATTCATTTATATCGAAAATAGGGATAACAGAATAATTCTATCCAAATGACACACATTGTGAAATAAATAACAAAAAAGCACACGTTAATACAAAACTAAAAAAGGAGTTGACTTATGTCATAGAGCCAGAGATATGAACAACTCGATTTTGCCGTGAAGTTTCGCATTTACTCAATAAAATTATACAAGTTTTTAAATATTTTCAGATTTTTTCAGCGAATTACATTCGGACTATCATTCTTATGGGTCTTCCACACGACTTGTTTACCCGATAGTGATTAAGTGGCTTTAGTCAGTATCGGGTAAACCAGTCGTGTGGAAGGCCCATTAGTAGTTGATCGAAAAAAAGTTGCCAAATCAGTGCCATAGAGCAGGAGATATAAGCAATCCAATTTCAACCCCCAGTATGCATTTCCTCTATCAAATAAGACGATATTTTCACGGAATCAAAATACAAATTTCGCAACAAGGTTTTGCCTCAAGGATCCATACAATGTCATTAGACAAACCTTGTTACTTCTGATTCTATACTGTGTGTATTATTATTATTATTACCTTCCAATTAATTTATTACGTTTAAGGTAGTAAATATACGCGATTAGTACGCGAAAATCGTGTATACTTTCTCAACAATTTATTTCTTAATTATTTCTTATTTTGAAACTGTTAATTCACGGTGGAACTCCATTTCAATAGGAATTTTTTTATTAAAAAAATTTTGTAACTATCTTCCACTTGTTTATTTCAGACCGGACCAGTTTCACCCTATCACGGGCATCTTCAGACTGGTACAATTACAACTAAATCTATGGTATACGAGTATATGGGATTTATGTCAGGGTTAGGAGTGAGTCCCATTGCTCTTTCTAATATTGTACATCTATGACTGTTTAAATTTTTTAATAAAAAATCACATTTCTGAATACTTTTGAATCTATACAGCGTAAGAGCGTTATCGATGGGTTCAAAATACGAGGGCTAGGTTCATATCTAATCCAGTTGAAAAATGTGTCTTTCCATCATAATTATGAAACCATTATTCGTAGCATACTAGAATATAGTTCTCCGATCTGGCGCTTTCATTAAGTAATCTATCGGAAATTAAATGAATCTGTTCATAGAGCCTTCACTAAGAAAACGTATTATAAAACGGGAAAAAGCAATACTCTATAGTAGTGGTGGGCGAAGCGGCTCGGTTTAGTGAGCCGGATCACTAAATCAGCTCTTTGTAGTGTACCGGTTCGGTGATCCGGCTCGATTGAACGACGGTTTGCGTCCCCCCGCATCACACCCTCTCCCTCGCTCTCCTAAAGACGTCCTTAAGACGCACTTACACGATACTTTTTTCGTCCAGTTTTCATGTGGATTGTCTTTACAGAGAGCTGATTTAGTGATCCGGCTCACTAAACCGAGCCGCTTCACCCACCACTACTCTATAGAACTAAAATGAAAGAGTAAAATAATTCAATCCTAAAAGTCTAACTAAGTGGCGTAATGTAAATTTTAAACAATATAATTGAATCAGAACAAATTTATAAAATAAATTTTAATGTAAGAACCAGACCATTAAAATAATAATGAAACATCTAGATTAGAAATATTCAACAGTAACATTGTATTTTTCAACCCTTCTCCCGCATGTGTCGTCTGTATAACGAACATCTTATGGTCAATGAAATTAATATATTCTCTAAACTCACCTATAAAATTAAAACAAATCTTAAATGAAATGTTACTTAAAAAGAAATTATATTTTCTAGATGTATATTGTCATTTTCCCTGATTTTCCACTATTATTTTTCTTTTCTTCCCTACTTTATAGTGTAATATGATTATATCTCCTGTATTAGAGATGCCTTAACACGCTAGGGGAAGAAACCAAAATAATAGGGACGGGGGCAAGTTAGGCGTGCGGCCAATTGTAGTAAAGCAGCAACTAAGTAAAAAGATGCGGCTTGTTCACAAAAACCGAATATTTTGTTAGAGTAGGTAGTTTAACCATTTTTATAAATGCTTTTTAATTTATTAATTGATAAACTAAAGTTATTTAAAACTTAAGACAAGATTTTTGTGCATAGTGCAAAGGGTAACAATTATTATTTTTACAAACAATAATTATTAATCTAAAACACTCATCCAAATTGAAAAAACCTTCCGAGCAAAGAGAGCATCTGACCGGACATTAGAAGGGTGCGGGTTCGAGTCCTGCCGGCGACATTTATCTTTGCTCGGAAGGTTTTTTCAATTTGGATGAGTGTTTTAGATTAATAATTATTATTTATAAAAATAAAAATT